>CAOJZF010000020.1:0-25647 GCA_948465475.1 Thalpophila matura
TTATATCAAACCATAACCAAGCTTTATCAACAACTTAAAACAATGAAAAGAGTTACTAAAACTAATAGCAAAGAGGATAAAGAAATTTTCTTTCAGCCTGGTTCTTCTCCTCCAATCCTAGAAAGCAGAAGAAGACTCCATAAAAGAAGACCCCTCAGAAGCAAAAAGAAGTCCACCAAGAAGAAGAAGAACTTTGCCAAGAAGAGGAAGTGATTTCTAAGCCTGAGAAGGCTGTTTTCTAATAAGAAAAAGAAGTCCGCCAAGAAGGGGAATATCTAAGTGAAGAAGATGAAGACTGTCTAGAAGATGCTGAAGCTATCACCACAGATGAGGAAGAAGAAAGCAGCCATGATGATGAAGAAGAAGCCCTGTCTGGATCCAGCCATGAAGATGTCAATCCCCCTACTCCTAAGATTAAAAACACCCTGTTTTTTATCTGTATAAAATCAACAACTTTTGATATACCATGAGGAGTTCAGACCTCCCAATAAGCTCCCCTCTACCTTCCCTATTATTTTTAAAAAGGGGAAGGCTGCCTTGTCTATGAGGGTCATGTCTATACATGTGACAATCTAAGAGAGATGTTCTCATCCATCACTTCAGATACAGAAAGAAGAGATGTAAGGCTAGACTTAAAACAACTAGGTTTACCTGAAATCTTTGAGCCTACTCTCAAACCCACCACCATCCTGCCCCTGGTGACATCCTGGATATTCTCCTTAACTGGTTCTTTAGACAACAGGAGCCTCACAAAGGGGCTATCATCTCCAAAAGATGATCACTGACGCCAAAGCCCATCTTGATAGAATCCAAAGTCATATGGTGAGCTCATTGTGAACTCTTAACTACTACTTCTCTAATGCCAGAAGAAAGAGAAAGAATAAGGGCAGCAAGGCCACTAGAATTTTGACCATTGATGTGAATAAAAAGCTGCAATTTACCAAGGAAGGCCTCAAGTTTCTGCTCTGATACTGGGTCTGGGAAGTCAAGAACTGTATGCTACGCCACCAAGAGCAAACTGACCAACCTCCTCAAGTGTCATCAGTGGTTGGCAGATTTAACCTTCTATGTCTTCTTTGCCATCTTCCAACAACTTTGGGTGATCCATATCCAGAAAGAGGCCCAGACTCTCCCAATGGTGTACTTCCTCTTGTCCAGTGCCACTGAGGACATGTATACTTGATTTTTGACCAATCTCAAGTACCATATTGATAAGCAAGTCAATGAGTTCTTTGAAAAAAATCCCAGCTACAATCCAACTAGAATTCAGGGTGTCCAGTCCCCTTCCTTGTCCAATGCCTGTTCTGCCATGCCCTACTATACAAATCTACTGGTAAACTTTGAGATTGCTCAGGCTAATGCCTTTGTCGAGGTTTTAAGGGGGTACCTCATGGGTGCTTTTTTGACTTTTTTGACTGTCTATAAAGAAAGATGGAAAGCATCCATCATCTACATGACAAGTTTAAGCTCAATATCCAATATGAGTTCAGATTGAACTTTAATTTGTTCTCTGCTTTGGTTTTAATCAGAGAGAATGAGGTGTGCTTATGCTACTCTAAGCTTATAAGAACTGAAAACATTGTGAACAATGAGGCTATATGGATGCCATTCATTGAGTACTTTTAAAAGTATGGATTGGTTCTGTAATTAGAGCCAGAAGAGGTGGCCATACCAATAGGATCATCTGGAACCAGCATAAATTGCTCAAAGATGGTGATATGAGAACCACTTCCTCCCTATAATCTTGGCATAGCAAGATCCAGAAGTTGGTATAAAGAAGCCCTCATATGAGAACTTCTTTGAGTTCCTTCAAGATGAGCAGATAAATACTGAGAATCTCCTTTTTGACCTGGTTCAGAATAAGTCTACCACCCACCCCAGAAAGGGCAAGCAGGACAAGTTTAATAATGTGACCAAGAAGGTCAAAGAATATTACCATAGTGTTGACATTCTTGTTCATCTTAAAGGAATTGCTCTTGCCCTCATAGGCACTGATCTTTATCTTTACCTTCTTTTATTTTCTAGATGAAGATAATTTTAGCTTAATGCTTAATATTTTTTGCTTTAGTATTTTTTTTAGTTTATTAAATTATCTCCAAAATAATAATAGATTTCTTACACTTGGCTGGCTGTTTTTTAATTATTATATTCATTATAGTATCCTTGAATTCTATTATTTTTTTTTATTGTATTTATTTTAGATACTTTTTAGTTTTTAATAGGTTTATATAGATAAAACTTTATTTGGGACCATTTAATGTTTTATCAGTGTTCTAATGAATTTTTTGAAATTGTCTTATCAATATTCAATTTAATAATGAAACGACTTGGAATAAAACATTAGTTGTTTTTAGGAATGGCACATTTTTAGAATGGACCATTTAGGATTGGCCATTTGCAGAATAGAGAAGGTACCCAGAACAAATAGTGGGTAAATCTCCGGTGTCCAGTTGATGAGTGTCATGACCCACATGATGCCTCCTTTCTAAGGACAACATGGTTCATTTCCAGGATTGCTGGCGACTACCCAAATATAAAATAAAAGTAATAACGGACATAAGTTTATTAAAAATGGACAAAAGATTCTTTAAAAAGCAAAGCTTGTTAAAGAATGGAGGGAAGTATTTATGGACTTATTTCCATAGTTTGTGGAACGGGTCCTTATTGAAAGTTCTCGTCAACTTGCTCAATCAATCTGAAACTTTGAGGAATGAAACTTCACGTTTCCGTCTTTAATTGGTGTAAAAACCGCACTAATTGATGCGGCGACAGCTTAGATACAGACGATTGAATCTCGGAACTCCTATTAATCCTTTATAGAGGATTAAGGACTTTACAAACTGATGTAGATAAGGCGGCTCATGACAATGAGTGGCATTGCACGCACAACTTAAATTGTAGTTGTCTTTAGCAAAGATATGGTCATACTTTGCAAATAGACGTAAAGCATTATCCTGTTCTTGTATAAATAAGCCAGGGAGGCTGTCCTTTTTTATTGCAGTGAGCACTGACACTGGAAAGGAATATTAAATTCTTCTAATGAACCAAATGGGTTGATCTGAGTGATAAGTTGTAGATTCAAAGTGTTGTAAGCAATAATTTGACCTGCCAAAGATTTTCAGTTTTTTCTTAAAGAGATTGGCCACTAGAACATGAATATTCCCTTGCCCTGCTGTGACCAGCCCTTGGGCTACATGAGGCTCAAATTTTGAGAGTTGATTAGGACAATGATTTCTATATAAAGAGATGGGGAATGTTAAATCTGAGGTTTGTGTTGAGGATAGCCTGGTCACCTGTATTTATCACTCAGGTTTTCTGGATTAAAAAAGAGACCATTATACTCCACAGCAAGCTAGGTGCTTGCCAGTAATAACGAAAATTTTAGTGATAGAGAAGTAAATTGACCCTGTTGGAGTAGACTAAGGATACAAACTTGTGTGGGACTTTGGGTGGTGAAGGGCCTGCATGAGAGTAGTAAATTATGATCTTGTGGCCTAGTATATTAAAAGATTGGTATATTGACATATTGTGACTCCATAGTGCTTCAAGAAGGAAGTCCCAACAAGTATGTTGTAGTTGGGATTGGGAAGTACTACCACAAGGGCGGTAATAGTCAGCGCTAGTAGTCAAGGGTAAAGCTTTGTATGCACCTTTAAGAACTACACCATCTAGACCCACAATGCCAAACTGCTATCTAAATTCTACATCAGGAGGGAGTTTTAGTTTGCATACTAGTCTTGTCAACACAATGTTTAAAGGAGCCCTGGTATCAATCATTGCTTGCACTAGAATTTTGTTCACAAGCAGGTCAAAAAAAGCACATTTATTCACAGTTCCTTGAGTAATTTGGCTAAGATGGTAAATATTGATCTTTTGAGTCACTTGAAGGGTGGGGACCAGGTTTTTACACAATTTGGAGTAGTGGAGATGTATTGTCATGACCAGAGAAAGCAGGCCAGGCAAATTAAAAGAATCTAGTGGGAAGGACCCTAGGAATCAATCCCCAGAAAATGGAGATGATTCCCCAAGATATAGATTGATTTGCAAGTACAGAAGTTTTCTGGCTCAACAAGAGGTATAAGAGAATCTGTGGGAGAAAACCTGAGAGATTCACCAGTGCAGAGGTGGTTAACAGATGTCCCAGATTCATTTCCAGGGCGGGAGACAGGGCAAAGAGTTTGTAGAAATCAATCATGGAAAGGATTCCTTGGTCCAGCAAAGTGATACCTAAGGGTATTGTAAAGAGAATCAAATAATATATTGTACTAAGAAAATTGTTGAAAAGAATTTATTTTTATTTTTAGAAAATCTCAATCCAAAGAATCTGGAACAGAATCTTTGAATATATAGGGGAAGGGTTGAGGGATGAGAATAACTTCCAAGAATAAGCAAAACAGGGGATTCTGAGAAGAATAGCAAATCCGCCAGTAGGAGGAGTGGCTCAAGAATAGTAGAAAAGAGGATTCTCCAAATCCCAAGAGAATCTGAGAATTCTTGATTCTCCGGTTAGGATTAATTGTGGCAAATCCGCTGTAAAGTATGTGATTTGAGGTGAGAGTTTGTCCTAGGATGGAAAATTGGGAGGAGAATTCGATGGGACTAAAGAGAACTTGTATGACTAGAAGTTTGGGGTCCAGTCCTTACATCATCCCCCCTTTTGCTTTCTTGAATTTGGATATGAGGAGTTGGATGTTGTTACAGTCTTGTAGTTGTAACCAAGAGGAATCTTCTATGGGGTAGCTCTTCTGTTTGACAAGGTAACTGATCCTGTTACCTTTTCCTCTCAATCTCAGGATCAATTCTACTTTGTATTCTTTCTCTGGGATGATAGATAGGGATTGGTCTTTTATGTTTGGGTTCCTGCCTTGATACATTGTTAAGTGGGAAATGTAAAAGACATTGTGCTTTCCCCAATGGACTGGAATCTCCACTTGCATTGCGGCCAGGTTTACAATCTTGGTGATTCTGAAGGGTCCTACTAATCTGGGAGCAAACTTCACTGTGGGGAGATGAATTTTGAGAGTCTTTGTCTCCAACATGACCTTGTCACCTATTTTTTAATTTGGGGATTCAGTTCTCTGTTTGTCCTCCTGATGTTTGTACTTAGAGATTGCCGTTTTCAGGTGTACAATGAGTTCCAGATGTACAGTTTTCATGTGTTCTGCAAATTCCTTGGCCACGGGTACCAAATCTGTGGAGGGTTTATTGAACAAGATGATAGGGTGATAGCCCTTGTTGGCATAATAAAGGGGTGTTACCAGTTGATTTGCTGCAAGAGTTGTTGTAGGCCATCATGGCAATGGGTAATAAGTCACACCAATCGTTCTGCTAGCTCATAATATAGCATCTCAGCCTTTGTTCCAGAATTTGGTTTAATTGTTTGGTTTGGCCATCTAATTGTGGGTGGTAAGCTGTAGAACAGCACGGTTTTATCTTGAGAATGTCACACAACATGTTCCAGAACTTCAAAGTAAATTGGGGGCCTTGGTCTGAAATGATTACTTGGGTGAATCCATGTTTGCTATATACAAATTAATTTGCCAGGAGAGCCATTTCTCTAGCCGTAGTTCTTGTGGTGCAGGGGATAAAAGTGGCGAACTTTGTGAAGTAATCCACTACTACCATTATCAAGTGATATTTATTTGACTTTGGTAGTTCAACAATGAAGTCAATTGAAAATTGAGCTCCATGGAGAATCCGGTATCTGGAGGGATTTCAAGAGTTCTTGAGGCTTCTGTTGAGAGGGTTTATTGTAGATGCAATCATTACAAGTTTTTATGTTTGATTTGACCATTGGAACTAGACCTTTCCAGTTGAAGTCTCTGCAAATGAGTTCTTTGGTCTTGCAAATCCTAGGGTGTCCTACTACCAAGTCATTGTGGTAAAGGGAAATTACCTTGAGTTTAAGATCTTTGGAGGGTGCCCACACAGCGTTGTGGTACATGATAGTTTCCTGGAAGACACTAAACAGTGTGTTCCAATTTTGGTTTAGGTCAGAGATTCTCACCTTCTTCTGTTCCTGGAGAATCCTGATCAGCAGCGGAGAATCATTAATTCAAGAAGAGATGTAGGCAAAAGAAGACTTTGGGAGCATTGTGTGGGTGTTGAGTCTTTCCATTTCCTCAGTGGAAGGTTTGAAATTTGGGTTTTGAGATAAGAGATTGGGGACATAATTGAGTTTTCCAGCCTTGTATTTGATTTGGAAGTTAAATAGACTGAGGTCTTGCATCCATCTTGCCTATCTAGCGTTCAACCTCTGTGGAGACTTGAAATATTCTAGTGCCTTGTGGTCAGTTCTGAAAGTGATTGGAGTTTGGGTGCCTGCAAGTAAGTATTGCCAGTGTTTGAGGGAATTAACAATTTCCAGCATTTCCTTATTGTAAATTGGGTAATTCAGTTGTGCTCCATTCATCTTTGAGCTAAATATAGCCTACCAAATGAGCTATTCTATCCCCCTTCCTGCAGGAGTTGGGCTCCAATTGCAAAGTCACTAGAATCCCTTTCTAAGATGAACGGGAGTTTTGAATTGGGGTGTCAAAGAACCGCAGGATCCAAAAAAAGTTTTTTCGCTTCTTTGAATGCCTTGTGGGAGGCAGGGGACCATTTGAAGGGTCCCAATCTCGTCATGTTGGTCAGAGGCTTCAATACTCTGCTAAGATCTGGGATGAACTTTTGTAAGAAACCAATTGAGCCTAGGAAAGACTGGAGCTCCATTTGGGAAGTGGGTTTTGGCCAGATGCAAATTGCTTCAAGTTTGTCCAGGCAGATGGCGCAACCATCTTAAAATATAATGTTGCCTAGAAATAAGACCTTGGTCTGCAGAAATTTGCATTTCTCTCTTTTTAGGCAAAGGTTGTTGTCCCTAAGCCGTTCTTTATTTGAGAGACATCTCTTAAGTTTGATTTTTCATTGGGGGAGAAAACAAGAATGTTGTCTAGGTAAGCTACACAACACACTCCTGTGAGGTCACCAAAAATTGAGTCAATCATTTGCTGGAATGTGGCAGGGGCGTTTCATAGGCCAAAAGGCATAACATTGTGCCTAAAAGTACCCTTGTGGCAGCAGAAAGCAGTCCAGGTCTTGTCTTTCTCTGAGACAGCAATCTGATTAAATGCATCCTTCAAGTTTATTTTTGAGAACTTCTTTGCACCAGAAATCATTCTCTGAATGTTCTCCATTAGAGGCAAAGGATAACAGTCTGGTTCTGTAACTTTGTTTAATCTTCAATAGTCTACACACGGGTGTACCAATCTGTCCAATTTTGGTATAAACAAAAGTGGCAAGGCAAATCCTGTGGAACAGAGAGAGATGATGCCCTTTTCCAAGAATTTTTGGGGATACAATTTAAGGGATTCTTTGTAATCTCTTCTTATTGGGTATATTGGGCCCTGCGCTGGCAGAAGGGAGTTTTCTTTGAATTAGAGGTTAAAATTGAATTTTGTGTATGGGGGAAGAGTCTTCAGGGGTTCAAAAACCCTTCCAAAGGAACTGAGAGTTGACTTCAATGGAAATTTGCAATGGTTAGGAGTTCTTGGGGACCGGGAGCTCTGACCAACTTGAATGAAAATAATGAGTTCTCAATCATTATGCCAACTTTTCCATTCTCTAAGTCAATTCTGGGGTTGGCTTTAAACCACCAGTCAGTACCCAAGATGACAGGGAAGATGAGGTTGTCCATACAAGAGAATTTTAAAGGGATCTGTTTGCTTTTAAATTAGACTGGAATTGGGTTCTATATTCTTCCAACCTTCACAATTTTTCCATTTAAAACCACTAGATCAGAATGATGGTTTGGTGGAGAATTGGTAAGGTTGGTTGAAATTTAATTATCCAAAGCGCCAGTGTCAATCAAAGCTAAAGATTCTTTAAAACTATCCATAATAAAAAACCTAATTTTTATAACAAGAAAATAAGAAGAATTAGTGTTTATATTTAAAAGCGGCAGGGGAACTGGGAGAGGCGGAGTTCTGGGCTGCAAAACGGTTTTTTTGGGCAAGGCAGTCTCTTCCTAGATGGCCAGAAGCACCGCACTTGTGGCAGCGGAGAGGAAGGCGGTTACCTGGGGGTCTACTGGCGTTGCAAGGAGAATTTTGGGTCTCCTCTTCTCTAACAGAAGGATTGGAATCCTCAAGGAGTGAGGTGAGAGGAGAACTTGGGGGATTGGGAGAGCAAGTGAGAGCCTCCTTGAGGTGGGAGGCCTCTCTTACCAGGTCTTTAAAATTGTTGGGTTGGAGGCAAGAAACAAGAGCCAATTGGATCTGATTGTTTACTCCCTGGTGGGAGAATTGGTTTAACCAGATGGGGTCCAACTCAAGACGTTTATGAGCTAATTTGAGTTTTTGGGCGTAGACCTCCACCAATTTGCCTCCTTGGGAGTAGTTAAGGAGAGCCTTAAATTATTTCACGGGGAAGGGGAGGATCATAGAAGTTCTCTTGGGAATTGAGAAAAACTTCTACATTATTGCAAAGTTCTTTATTCTTGACCAGAGCATTCTGTGCCCATTTTTAGGGGTCCCAGATAGTCTCAAAGTCAATTGTTTTACTATATCTTGTGGAGAATTGGTGCCTAGGATGGCAACAGTTTGTTCCTGTTTAATGATGTTGAGGACCTTTTTGATGTCTTTGGGAGAGGGTTTGGCAATTCCAAAACTTGAATTGATTATTTTTGTGGTAAAGTTATAAGTCTGGTTGTTGTAAATGTTAATCTCCTTTCTTCAAACCTTTGGGGACAAAGCAAGGTAAGTCAAGGAGACCAGGAACATGCAGACTAACACCAGGGAACAGAATAAGACAAAGATGGTCAGTCTTCCAAGGAATTGGAACTCAGTTAGGAGCTGAGAGATCCAGCTGCAGAGAAGAAGGGAAATTGTGATAAAGGGATCAAAATTATGTCATGACCAGAGAAAGTAGGCCAGACAAATTAAGAGAATCTAGTAGGAAGGACCCTAGGAATCAATCCCCAGAGAATATAGATGATTCTCCTAGATATAGCTCGATTTGCAAGCACAGAAGTTTTCTTGCTCAACAAGAGATATAATAGAGTCCGTGGGAGAACACCTGAGAGATTCACTAGTGCAGAGGTGGTTAACAGATATCCCAGATTCATTTCCAGGGCGGGAGACAGGGCAAAGAGTTTGTAGAAATCAATCATGGAGAGGATTCCTTGGTCCAGCAGAGTGATAACTAAGTGAATTGTCAAGAGAATTAATAATATAACGTACTAAGTAAGAAAATTGTTAAATGGAATTTATTTTATTTCTAGAAAATTTAAATCCAAAGAATCTGGAACAGAATCTTTGAATATATAGGGGAAGGGTCAAGGGAGGAGAATAATTTCCAAGAATAAGCAAAACGGGGGATTCTCAGAAGAATAGCAAATCCGCCAGTAGGAGGAGTGGGTCAAGAATAGTAGAAAAGAGGATTCTCAGAATCTCAAGAGAATCTCAGAATTCTTGATTCTCCAGTTAGGATTAATTGTGGCAAATCCGCTGTAAAGTATGCAAATCAAGGTGAGAGTTTGTCCTAGGATAGAGAATTGGGAGGAGAATCTAATGGGATCAAAGAGAACTTGTATGACTGGAAGTTTGGGATCCAGTCCTTATATGTATGGTTTCTAGTGGTAGCATAATTTGTATGGCTTTAAGCGGGGACGTATGTCTCAGGGTAGCCAAAGGACCTCTGATCAGGAATTTTTGCTCAAACTGGCAGACATATGGTTCTGGTACTTCAAGTTATGCCTCCTCCTTAGCTGCCAGATTCATAACTCTAGTGATGGCAAGTAAGTCACTGTAGGTGACAAGGTGAGCATTATTGCCCTCTGTTCAAGTGGGAAAATAGTTCTCCAGGTTCTATATCTGGATTAAGGGAATGAGAGTTGTCAGCAAATTTAGACAACACTGTGTATAGTTTGCCTGCTTTTTTCCTGAGTCCTTATCAGAGCTATGTTCCTTGTGGGAGGTACAGCCGTCCTCATGGTTTACTATGTTTCAATTGACTCTCCATAGGGTTTTACTCCCATTAAGGTATCAAGCCGCGTAGTGTCCTTTGTTTTGGAATGTGTAGTAGGTAACATTTCTCAGGTCTTGGTTGGGAGAAGGAGAGGGACTCTGCTAGGGCTCTCAAGTTTGAATGGAATTAGAGCAAGGTTTCTCAGAGAACTGGAACCCTTATGGTTATGGATTATGTTCACTAGTATTGGGAGCCCTATTAGAGCAGGGATGGACCAGAGGACCAAACTTAGACCCAACACATCTAATAAACTGTACCATTTTGTGGATGTTGTAGTCATTAATGAGGGAGGCATAAGTACCATGTTGAGTTCTTCATTATTTTTGAGAGTGTGGCTAATTGCAATATGTGAGTCAAATTTGTCCAAATGGCCTAGCCCTCAAAATGTTATGCCATGTTGTAGGTCCTATTTGAGAATTTGGCCACAGTTTTTCCCTCATTAAATGTGATCCCTAAAAATTCCTTTCTTTTGGTAGCCATGGGTTCTGGGAACAGAATTTAGCCAAGATAGCCTTACAGATGTCATAATAATTCCCTCTTCCAGGGGTAGCCTTGAAGTTACTAGTTTGGTACTAGCGCAATCCAAGCATTCAATTACTGTCACACTCATTTGATGGTTGGAGGCTCTAATTATAGAGTTCTCATATAGCCGTAAAAATGTGCGGACATATCCTATAGGGTCAAGATTTGGAGGTTGAGGGGTTTAAATTATCCATTAACTGGGGCTGCGTAATATGATCCCATACCATATGAGTTGTTGGAAGGTGGTAATCCATTGCTTTGAGGGACAAAAGGGGTCTAGCCAGCGCTTGTGAAATGGTGTGGGGAAGAATTATTGCCTGAGGTTTGAGGAAGATATTGAAAACTGTCCTCTAGAGTAGGCTGTACCATATTCACAAAAGGAGTGTCTAACCCAGGAGGTTGTGGGGGGTTATCTAAAGGAGGAAAATATTTCTCCTGAATGAAACAGGTTTCATGGATAAACTCTTCTCTAGAGTCCTCATGAGAACACTGGCATTGAGCTTTTGTAGAGTTGAGAGGCAGTCCTCTGTATAAGTCTTCCAAGAGGAGTCAGCCTTGTGCTTCTGCTGCAGGCTATTTATCAGGCCTTGTAAGAGTTAAACTTTGTGGGATAAGTCCAATGTTCTAGGGATCCCTATTTAAGAGATTCCTTAATATCTTGCAAGTTCTCAAGTCTAGACAAAACTTGTTGTACAGTATCAGAATTGTTTTGTTGACAGAGTTGATCCACATCCTTGGCTTACTTGTGGCCTTTGATGGGCAAATCTTCCTTTAAGCAGAGGTTCTCCTGGAAAATTTTTCAGTTGTCTTTTTTTAATCTAGACATCCTTGCCTCAAAACGAGCAATTGTTTATAAATGATCAAGTAGAATGCTAGAGGTAGTGCAATTGGCCTCCTGATTTCTGTCTATCCGTTGATTTATCTCATTCTGCAAAAGGGACTGCTGTTGAAGAAGTCTGAAGTGTTCTTCTACCTATGTGAGTCTGAATTGAAAATCTTTGGCAGGGTAAGCTGTTTGATACTGGTGGAATTCCCTTAGGAGTTTTAATAACCCATCACAAGTGAGTGCTGCTTGCTAGACATGAGCTTGATGTAGCTTTATTTGTGGATTGATAGTACAGCGGAACTTATCAACAGTACTAATAGATATTGCCTTTTTTAAAAATGCTGATTCAAGATGTTGGGAAGTTTCTGGTTAATTTTGTTCTTCAGGCTGTAACTCAACTACCAACTGTATTGAGGTTAGGCTGGATATTAATAATTGTGTTCTAAATTTGGTCAATAGTGAACCAAGCTTATTTGTAAAACTTCTGTTGTTATTGATCCTTTAGAGTGGTATTATTAAATAGATTACGGATATAAATTGAATGTTGGGCTGCCACATTCTTAAGATTTCAGATGGATGGATGCACAAAAGTCACTATGTAGTTTTGGATCTTTCAGAGATTTGAGGTATGTTGTTGCAGCCCTGTTTGATCTAGTTGATATTAAGACAGATATCTGTTACAAGCAATTTGTTGACCCCAATTACATGAGTCCAAGGGCCCTGTAATAAAGTCAGGGTCATTGGAGGCTTGAGGGTAGCCATCAAGTAAGCCCTAGGCCTCAGCCCTGATTCCCTGTGAAAAGGCAGGAGAAGCAGGTCATATAGATACATTGCTGGAATCAATAGCAGAAAATATTATAGGAAAGAAGGCATCTTCTTAAGAAAAGATTCTCAAGGGGATAGAGGAGTGATTGGCCTGGCCACATCTATCATGTCTAGAGTAGGCACCTAAAAAATGAAACCTAGCCATGAGCGCCAAGTGTGGGTTTTTTCAGTCATCTGTAAAGTATGTAAGTATTGAGTATGAAGACTAAACGCTTACACTAGGTTGGTTATTAAAATGTAGGATACAAGAAATTAAGAAGAAAGAGTAAGGTTAAGTTTGAGATAGATAATGTTTATACAATGTCATAAGTTAGGGTATTTATCATCACCAAGTATCAGCTGGCAGAGAAGATATAGCACAGCAGTGCATGATAAAGGGGAGGTTACCATTTAATGCTCTTGTTGACAGTGTATGTAATGTATGAGTATTAGACCAGATAAGGAGGGTTAAAGGGGTGATTGTGGCAGTTGGGCGGTAGCCAGGGCCGCTGGTAGTTGTTAGCACTGTTGGTGGATATTGATTCTGCTGCGGTGGTTTAATCCACTAGCAAAAAGTAACACCGCTGGCAGATAATAACTCTGCTAGTGGTAATTATTACTGATGGTGGCAGAATAATCTGCTGGCAGTAATTGATATCACTAGCAGCAATTGAGGCCACTGTCAGTAATATCTGCCTCCAACCAACCCAATTTAAATTAAGTTTAAAGCTGCTTAACCAAGAATGAACGCTTAATTAATACTACTTGATTTTGATTCCTAACATGCAATTTTGATAACTCTGTCTCATACATATATATAAATGTATCAAAATTAGACCTTTCTTTAGAAAAAAAAACATTGATAATTTGTAAAATATCTCTTTTGATTCACTTGATCTTACTTCTCCTCTTGAATCTCTTAAAATCTTGCTGTTCTTTACATTTTTCAATAGGGAAGTAAAGACGTTTCCAGAGATTCTGTTTTATAAAACTTTAAAATAAATTAGCATGTAGAGTACTACACTAACATTTGTGATCACACAGAAACCTCTTTATCTACTTTTTGAGATGTAAAATAAATCTTAATCTAAGGAAAAGGAACTTTTGGCTAGTTCTCAGACATTTTCTAAATGAATGAATTGTTTTGAAATGCACTGATTAGCAAACTAATAAAATAAGTTCTATAAAATAGCTAAAGTACATTTTATTCCTATTCTTGTCAAAAGCTACTTTAAGCCCTTCATCTTCAGATCCTTCCATCTTTGGCTCTAACAAATTGCACTAAAATGATACTTGGGTAATAATATAATATATAGTTTTTAGACTTGTTCCCTTAAGTGGTACTTATGGTACTTTCAATGCTGAGCCTTTTATTTAATTCACTAGGTATTAAATAAGCTTGAGATATCTACTAGATATTTTCTATAACGTTGACAGTGCATATGGTTAGTAGGTCCATCTAAGTGAGCTACTCTCTTTATCATATTATATATCCTGCATGAGGGAAAATTGAGATTCTTAAATTAGTAAGAATAACATATAGAACTTGTGGACCCTTTTACAATCCATATATCATCATCATAGCATGTTTCAAATCCTATAACTCTTAGTACTAAAGAGGATATAGCTTCATACTTGTGACTGTTAATAGCCACTTTCTTACACTAAGGGTATTTACTACTTAGGCTTTACAGAGAACGCCTCCCACAATATTGACACAGTAGAATCCCCTATCTGTATGAGGCCAATTTAAAGGTTTCTCTCTTTGGAAGCAGTTGTAGACAAAAAAATTAACATCCCTTTAGTATGAGGACTGTTTGAGCCCTCCAAATCTCTCTGTGTTAGCCCCATCTTAATTGTCAAGAAAAAGGACAACTCCAACTGGGTGGTGATTGACAATTGACTATTTACAGTTAAACAAGGTAACTAAGAAAGACAGCTTACCACTTCATAGGATTGACAACACTCTTGATTGACTTTATGGAGCTAAGTTCTTTTCTTCTATGGACCTCATCTTAGGATACTAACAGATAGACCTCTTAAAGTTTAGAAAATAGAGATGTGCAATCATATACTTCTAAGAGCTACGCCAACCCACCTATATGCCTTTAGGACTTTGCAAAACTATGGCCACCTCTCAACAGGCCATGGACTACATGCTGGCCTATATTTAAAATTGTGTATGTATTGATTTACCTGGATAATATTAATTCATTCTTCAGAGCCTTTTTGAACATCTTAAACTTTTAGAACAAGTGTTCATTTAACTAAATTCTAGTTGTTGAGAATTGGAATTGAGTTGGCTCAATTGAGCACTTATTCTTGGTTAATCAATTCCAGTCTTAATTTACCAATTGAGATTGTTGGTGGTTCAATGAACCGCCAGTGGCTAGAATTACCGCCAGCAGTAGAATCTGCCGCCGGTAGTTTATTGCCAGCGGTAGAATCTTCCGACGGTAGTTTACCGCTGGCAGTAAACTACCGCCAACGTTTTACCACCAACAATCTTTACCCTTTCTTTTATCCTATCTCTCTTACCTTCCTCTCCTATTGGCCAGACCCCATGTACCCACTTGCACTATTGACCAAGGACAATAGGTGGCGTTCCTCTCCCTTATTGCGTGTTCCTAAGTTATCTCCCTTCTGACCAGCCAATACCAGCTGGTGATAAATACCCTTGCTTATGACACTACATAAACATATCTTATCACTATCTTTGAATTAACTTTACCTTCTTTATATCCTTTTGTGCCCCATTTTCTAAATATAACCCTAGGGTAAGTGTCCAGTCTTCATACTTAATACTTACATACTTAACAGATGACTGAAGAAACTAAACATTTGGCGCTCATGGCTGGGAGTTATTTGTTAGGTTCCCCCTCTAGACATGCTAATGTGACTAGGCCAATCACTCCTCCATCCCCAGAGGACCTTGGATTGAGCTACCCTTTGAGCTCAGTAGTCTCACTACAGGGCTTCAAACTCTACAGGATCTCTGTAATCAATAGCAGACCCTTGAAAATCCTATTGGTCCCCAAGCCAGTGTAACCCCCTTGAGACTCCTATCTCAAGAAACTACATTTTCACCTCTTGAAAAATTCTTGGCTATTGAGCCCAGTGATATAACTATAAGTCCTGCTTCTCCTGCTTTATCTTAAGAGATTAGAGCTGAAGCCTGGGGCCTACTCAATGGCTACCCTCAAGCCTCTGATGACCCTGACCTTAATACAGGACCCTTGGCTCCACATACTTGGGGTCAACAAACATCCCGTGATGGATACCTATCTTACTATCAATGCAAACAAGCAGGGTTGCACCGGTGTACCTCTACCCTGAGAGAAATCCAGGGCTACATAGCCACCTTTGTATATCTGTCCATCTGACACCTTCAAAACGTGATGGCCCAGCATTTTATTGATATCCAAAACCTGTTTAATAACACTGCCTTATTGGACCAACAGCAACAGGATTTCTACCAACAGGCCCAGTTTACCAAAAACTAAATCCAGAATGTGATATTAACCATTCAAACAAATGTTAACACAGTTGACAGTTAGGTTTCCACTTTACAGGACAAACTGAACCGGAAAGTACCCAACATGTTGGATCAACACTTTGCTCAAAAAAGGATCCTGAGTAGCACTATTGAAGAGTTCCGCTGCACTATCAATGCTCAGGTCCAGCTACACCAAGCTCATGTCCAACAAGCAGTGCTCACCTAAGAAGAGCTGTCAAGGCTCTCCAGCAAGTTTCAACAGTTCCAAATAAACTTCCCTATTGAGGAGTTACGCTCTAAGCTTGTACAAATGGAGGAACATCTTAGGCTCCTCCAGCAACAATCCCCTCTACTAACCAAGATAGCCCAACACCTAGACAAAAGTCAAGAAGCCAACCGCACTTCCTCAAACATCCTGCTAGACCATTCACAGACAATTGCTTGCCTTGAGGCAAGGATGGTTAGACTGGAACATGACAATAAGGACATTTGCCAGGAAAATCTTGGGTTAAGAGAAAGCTACGCTCACCTAAGCCAAAAACAAGCTGAGGATTTTGAGCATCTCTGCCAAAACAATAGTGCTGACACCGTGCAACAGATCCTGACTAGACGCAAAGGCCTACAAGAGATTACAGAATCCCTTAAGGAAGGATTTTTATCATACCAAGACCTACCCCATGAAATACAGTCTTTAAGAGGTCTGCTGAACAATCTGCATCAGAAACAAGAGGCCAGCTCCTCCTGGAGGACCTATAATGAGGATTGCCTTTCATTGTTGCAAGAGGCCCAGTGTCAGTGTGCCCACACAGATCCTAGAGAAGAATTCTTCCATGAAACTTGTTCTATACAGAACAAATACTCTCCCCCAATGGCAATCCCTCACCTTCCCCTGGTTTGGATAATCTCTTTGTAAGCACCGTACAGCCAACCCCAGAGGACAGCTGCCAATCCCTGTCCCAAACTTTAGGCACTAACTCTTCCCCCCACCACTTCACCAGTGCTGGTCAAATTCCCTTTGTCCCTCAAAACAATGGGCCACCTCCCCCCAACAACCCATATGGCATGGGAGTATATGATGCTACCCTGGCCAGCGGTCAGTTCAAACCCCTCAACCTCCCAAAGTTTGACCTCAAGGAAAATGTCCGCACATTTCTATGGTTATTTAAGAACTCTATGCACAGAGCCTCTGACCATCAAATGAGTGTGATGGTAATAAATTGCTAAGACAGTGCTAGTACTGAGCTAGTAATGTTAAGGCTACCCTCAGGAAGGCGGAATTATTATGACGTCTGTAAGGCCATTTTGGCAGAATTCTGTAACCCAGAACTCATGGCTACCAAGAGAAAGGAATTCCTAGAGATCACGTTTAGTGAAGGAAAAACTGTGGTTGAATTTTCAGAATGGTTTTACAACATGGCACAACATGTCCAAGGACTAGGCTATGTAGACAAATTTGATCCATGCATTGCACTCAGTCATGCTCTCAAGAATCATGGAGACCTTAATATGGTGCTTCTGCCTGCTCTCATTGACAACTACAATATCCATAAAATGGTACAGTTTATCAGGCTGGTTGGCTCCAAGTTTGGCCCCCCTGTCCCTCTCCACTCTAATAGAGTCTCCACTTCCAGTGAACACAACTCTTGACCACAAGGAGTCCATTTCTCTGAGCAATCTCACTCCTTGCCAAGCCGTACTTGAGAAACACTGCAAAGCCCATCACCCTCCCCTAACCAAGATTTAAGGAACATTACTTATCATAATTGTCAAAATAAGGGGCACTACACAGCCTCTTGTCCTTATGGGAGTAAAACCCTATGGAGAGGCAATTGTAATACTGTGAACCATGTGTACAGATATGTCTCCCACAAGGAACATAGCTCAGACAAGAACTCAGGAAAAGAGCAGGCAAATTAGACGCGGGAATGTCTATCTTTGCCAATAAACTTACATTCCCTTAATCCAGATCCAGACCCTGGGAAACTATTCTGCCCATCCCAACTAGAAGGCAACAGTACCCATCTCATTACCTCAGGCAATATACTTGCCAACACCAGAGCAACAGCCTTGGTGGCCAAGGAGGTGGCAGAACTTGAAAGTACCAAAACCTTATGCCCAACAGTTTAAAGAGCAAATCCTAACCAAAGGATTATCAGCCCCCCTGGGCCTCACGCCCCCGCTTAAATCCATTCAGATCATGTTACCACTGGAAACAGCACACCTGCATTATCCCAAACTAAGCAGAAGCCTGACATCCACGCTCCAACAGACTCAAGAGATTAATGACCACCACCTTGGCCAAATTACCCAAGGAACTGTAACCAACTAAACCTTTGTTGACCTACTTTTAAACGGAATCCTGGTACAAGCAATCATCAATACAGGAACTCCAATCAACATTGTGTCAACAAGGCTAGTGCATAAACTTAAGCCTCCCCCTGATGTAGAGTTCAGCCAACAGTTTGGCACTGCAGATCCAGATGGCCTAGTCTCCAAAGGGGCATACAGTTCTCTACCATTAACTATTAGTGCACTGACTATTACACCCCCCACAGTAGTACTCCCCAACCCTAATTATGATATACTCATTGGGGCCTCTTTTCTAAAACACTATGGATTCACTATATGCCACCAGACCGATCTCCTAACTATCCTAGGTCATGAGATCTCTATCTACTACTCCTGAGCAGGCCCTCCATTGCCTAGAGTCCTTTATAGGTTTGTCTTGCTAGTATATTCCAAAGAGGTCATCTCTCTCCCTTACTATTCCAACTCTTGCCACTATAGACAAGCCCTTAGCTTGTTGTAAGAGTATAACTGATTTCCTCTGAAGTCTCAGAAAACCTTGGCACTAGACTCAGGCAATCAAGCTATTCTCAACGTGAACCTCAAATTCAACATCACCCCATCCCTCTACAGGGAGATTATTGCTCCTTATCAACTTTTGCAATTTGAACCCTACATAGCCCCTGGATTAGTCACAGTGGGACAGGAGAATATTCATGTCCTAGTAGCCAACCTCTCCAAGAAGAAGTTAACAATCTCAGCAGGACAGGTTGTGGTGTATATACACCTCAAGCCTATGACTAAACTGCTCAGTGTTAAACCCTTTGGCTCACTAGAAGAGTTTAATCTCCAACTCCAACAATCAGTACTTACGGCTATAAAAAGAGACAATCTTCTGGCCTTTCAATCCCAGAACAGGACAAAGCCTTACAATTGTTTGCAAAGTATGGCCATATCTTTGCTAAAGACAACTGCAATTTAGGATGTGCCCACAACGCAACCCATTGGTTGGACACCGGGGATTTACCACTTATTTATTCTTGCCCCATTTGAAGGTCAATGGCTTTGGAAGCAGTAGTAGATCAAGAACTCAACCTCTTACTTGAGCATGGGCTCATAGAACCCTCCAACTCCCCTTGGGCTAGTCCGGTCCTAATTGTAAAAAAGAAAGACAATTACAATCAGGTAGTGATTGACTACAGACATCTAAATAAGGTTACCAAAAAGGATAGCTACCCCCTACCAAGGATTGATGACGCGCTTATTAACTTGGCAGGGCTAAGTTCATTTTGGCTACAGACTTGATCTTGGGATATTGGCAAGTTGACCTACCCCCCAAGGAACAAGAAATATGTGCCATCATATCTTTAAAGGGTCTATTCCAGCCTACCCGCATGCCCCAAGGTCTCTGCAACGCCCCTGCTACATTTCAAAGGGCAATGGATTATATGCTCTCTGACCTTAAGTTGTCTTGTGTACTTGTGTACTTGGACAACATCAATGTCTTCTCCTGGACATTTGAAAAACACCTCAAACACCTTGAACATGTCTTCCAACGTCTAGCTGCAAACAACCTTAAGCTTAAACTTTGTAAGTGCTCTTTCTTTAAGGACCAACTTAAGTACCTGGGATTCATCATTGATAAGGATGGCCTACGCCCTCAGCCCTAGAAGGTAGATGCCATCAAAAATCTGGCTACTCCTAAATGGAAGATAGACGTCCAAGCCTTCCTGAGGATGGTTTGGTACTATTGTTGTTTCACCAATGACTTTGATATAATAGCCAAACCCCTCTTTGGCCTCCTCAAAAAAGATGTTACCTTCTACTGGAGCAATTCTTGTGAAGAATCCTTCTATGCCTTCCAACTTTTCCTCACCCAGTCTCCCAGTCTCTTATTCTCTGCTACTTTAATTTTGACCGCCCTTTTGTCATTCACTCAGATGCTTCCCTACATGCTCTTGGAGCAGTATTGTCCCAACTATGCGAGGAAGGGACTGAACATCCCGTGGCATACTGTTCCTGGACTCTTAACCAACATGAACGCAATTATATAGTAACAGAGAAGGAATGTCTAGCATTTATATAGAGTGCCAACAGTTTTGAGTCTATGTTCATGGCATGCACTTCAAGATAGTCACTGACTATGCATCCCTAAAATGGTTACACAACCTCAAAGAACCAGAAGGGCGCCTAGCACGTTGGTCAGTCAAACTACAAGCCTATGACTTTAACATCACACACCAACCAGGAAATTCTCATCAGAATGCCAATGGGCTTTCCTGACTGCCTGCCATACACATCCTACAAAAAACTTCTGATGAATTGTTCCAACAAATGGTAGATGGGAAACTCAATAACATGCCTGACAACCTTTGCTAGGAATTAATTAAGCTACAGGTTGATACTTTCAAAAAAGGGGGGAGCTCATGAAGAAGACAAAAGAAGGCATCCAAATCTTTTGCTGACTGTCTAACCGCACAGAAATAGTCATGGATGCCCACAAAGCAGTAGGCCACATGGGATTCCTGAAAACCTTATGACACCTACAGTCCTAGTACTTCTGGGAATCCATTGAACACAGATGTCCTCAAAACAATATAGTGTTGCGCTAGTTGCCAACAGAATAAACCCTTTTGCAAGAAATCAAGCTTCCGCCTCATCAAACCCAAGTTTGCTTGGCACACAGTCACTATCAATGTGATAGGACCCCTTCCAAAATGCAGTTTTAACTACAAGTACATTATAGTAGCTATTGAGGAACTCACTTGCTGGGTAGAGGCTAGACCAATCCGTGATCTATCAGCTGACACCACTGCCAAATTTATTCTGGAGGAGGTGGTTTACCAACATGGGTGCCCCTGGTTTATAAAAACTGATAATGGCAAAAACTTTACCTTGTTTGTCATCCCCAGACTAAATTAGTTGATGGCTATCTGAGGAGTTCTCTTGACCCCATACCACCCCAAAACTAATGGCACCAAAGAATGGGTCAACAGAACCCTGGTTAATATTATACAAAAATTATCCTCAGATAACAACTCCTCATGGTTGCTTCTGCTACCATTGGTTGTATTTGCCTACAACATCTCTACTCATTCATCTACTAAGATCAGCCCATTTGAACTCTTATATGGTTGCTGTCCAGCACTACCTCTAACCCTTTACTCCCTATTGGAACCCACATTGGGACTGTCCAAATCTCAATATCTTCAGAGGTTAGCCCATACTATAGTGAAGCTCCAAAAGCAAGCCTTTTCCTTACTTTACCAGGTAAAACTTGCATCACAAAAAGTTTCCAACTCTTGCCAACCTCTTGAATCCTTCACAGTAGGAGACCTAGTCATGTTCCATCCAACCTTCAATGACAACCAAAGACATAAACTAGATCAAGCATGGATAGGACCAATGGTGATTAACAAAAAGGTTGCTCCTGATGCATACACCATTAAGGACATTAACAGTGGTTGAATATGGAACCAAGTGCATGAAAAATTTTTAAGACCATTCAAAACCTTAACACCCCCCCACCACAATGTAACCGTCAAACTCCCCTTGGCATCAATTTCTGCTTGTCTTCTCTCTTCCTACCTCCAAGGGGACTGTTCCTATCTTTCTCTATCTAAAAAAAAATATGAAAAATTGTACTGTCTACTCCCCTCAAAGTGGCCCCTTATATACCCAAATGTCTTGTCAAGGAAGGGGAAATGTTGAGAATTGGAATCAAGTTGGCTCAATTGAGCACTTGTTCTTGGTTGAACCAATTCTGATCTCAATTTACCAATTGAGATTGTTGGCAGTTGAATGAACTGCCAGCGGCTATAATTGCCGCCAGCGGTCAAATTGGCCACCAGCTGTAAAATCTACCGCCGGTAATCTACCGCTAGTGGTAGAATCTGCCGCCAGTAGTTTAATGCCAGCGGTAGAATCTGCCGCTAGCGGTAGAATCTGCTGCCGGTAGTTTAATGCAAGCAGTAGAATCTTCTGCCAGTAGTTTACTGCCAGGGGTAAACTACTGCCAACGTTTTACCGCCAACAATCTTTACTTTTTCTCTTATCCTATCTCTCTTACCTTCCTCTCTTATTGGCCAGACCCCATGTACCCACTTGCACTATTGACCAAGGATAATAGGTGGCATTCCTCTCCCTTTTTGCATGTTCCTATGGCATCTCCTTTTGACCAGACAATACCGGCTAGTAATAGATACCCTTGCTTATGACAATAAATAAACATATCTTATCACTATCTTTGAATTAACTAAACCTTATCTATATCCTTTTGTGCCCTGTATTCTAAATATAGCCCTAGGGTAAGTGTCCAGTCTTCATACTTGATACTTATACACTTAACAGATGACTGAAGAAACTGAACACTAATAATTAATCCTGAAACCCTCTTAAATGCTTGTCCTTCTTGAGAAACTCAAATGCCTTGTTTTTATTGTGGATAAGGAGGCCTTTAACCACAATCACAAGAGTTAGAGGAAATACAGAAAATGTCTTCACCTGTTGCAAGAAGGACGTAAAGGCCTTTCTGCAGATGATAGGATACTATTGTCAGTCTATTATGGACTTTGCTTGAATAACTGAACACCTGTTTGAAAAAGTCAAAAGTAAGTGTTGTGTTTTTCTGTACCCTGCCTGCCAAGAGTCCTTTGATGCTTTTTGACTATTTCTGACTTAAATTCCAATCTTGCAGTACTTCAATCTTAGATAAAATTCATTAAACATCTAGATGCCTCCTTGCACATCATTGGGGCCAATCTTTTACAACTTAATGATAAAGATGTTGAATGCCCTATGTCTCTCTACTCTAAAAACTTAAAACAACACAAAAGAAATATACAGTGAAGGAGAAAGGAGTGCCTTGTGGTCATATATTCCTGCCAAAAACTTTGGGTCTACATCCTTGGAATCAAATTTGATATTGTCACCAATGATGCATCATTGAAATGGCCCCATAGCCTTTAAGAACCCAAGGCCATCTGACCTGTTGGTCAGTCAAGTTGCAAGCCTATTACTAAAAATCATCCAATGCCAAGTCTCCCTTCACCAGAATGCAGACAGACTCTCACAACATCTAATCATTCATGTCCTTCCTCAAGAAGCTGATTGCCTCTTTCTACTTATTGTTAACAACAAGTTTAGCTCTGACCCTCCTAATATACAATGGATCCACTTAAGACTCCTCAAAAACACTTTTGGGAATGAGGAGGAGCTGATGAAAAAAGTTGAGAATGAAAATCTAATCTTTCCTTGACCCTCAGCTTGTTTTAAAATATTAATGAACGCCCACAAGGCACTTGGACATAAGGTACTTGTAGAGAATCATAAATAACTTTAAAAGACATACTTTTGGAGTTTTTGAACACCAGCATGCTTGATACTATTTAAGGCTATACCAAATTTTAAATCAACAATTGCTTTTCAAAGAAAACCAGTTTCCAGTTGATTGAACCAAAAATTTTCCTAGTACATGGTCACCATTGATGTTGTTGGCCCTCTCCACAAGTGTAGATCAGGATTTGAATGCATCACAGTTGCACTAAAAAAACTAAAAAAGTTGGTAGAGGTCAAAAACATCCAAGATCTATCTTTTCTATCAGCTGCAAAATTTATCCTTGGCCAAATTATCCTCTGTTGCAGTTACCACAGTTAATAAAAAAAACAAGAGAAAAAACTTCACTTTTAATGTCATACCACACCTTGATAGTCTAATGGCAATTTTTAGGATACTATAAGCCCCTATCATCCAGAAACTAACAGTACAGTAAAAAGAGCAAATGTTTCCCTCTTTTATCATGAAAAAACTTTCACACAAGAATACCTCAGGTTGGTCACTACTAATTCCATTGGCTCTATTTTCTTATATTACTTCACCCACTCTTCCACAAAGACCAGCTCTTTAAGACTTTTATATTGTTGTTGCCCTTTGCTCCCTCAACCCAATATTTGCTCATCAAACCCTCAAGTGGAATTACCAAATTTCAATACTAAATCTAATTACAAATGAAGTTCTGGCCACTTTTAGTATAGTTGGTTTTTGCTGATTAAGGACAACATTACAAATAATTGGTCCAAAAGCCCAAACAGGGGTCTGCTCAATACTGAAGGTCTGGCCACATCCTTATTATTGGCTCTTGTGATTAAGGATAAAGTTATAGATGATTGAGCTAAAGGCCCAATTAGGCAACTTGTTCAATTAATCCAACAAAAGAATTAACCTTCAGAAACAAGAATTTTTTATCTTTACTAAGAAAAGGTCAACTCACTGAAATTATTAAATTCCTGCACCCCCCTACATCACCTTCAAAATAAAAACTCTGTTATGTTCCACCCTACCTTGAACACTAGACAAAGTAACAAATTAGATCTAGCTTGAGTAAGACCCCTTCAAAACAATAAAAAGTGGCTATTGGCAATTAGTCTATAAAGAACTCTGCTGATGCTTGAGTCTGTGATCAAGTAAACGCCAGGTTCTAAAAGCCATTTAAACCGCCAATCAGATTTGACAAACCCTACTTTCTGGCTCACTCTTCAATAGTTCTTGTCTACATACTACTGCTAGAGGATTTATTTATCTATAGTATGCATATAATACTCACTTAAAAACTTTCATTAGGACCTTTTAAATCATAATAGTTATTTAACTCCTGAAGAATGTCAGTGCCTTGACTTTGGTATCCATTAAGATTGCTTTCTTGAAAAGTAAAGGATCAACCACAGGAGCTGGCTCAACTTGGCTGGCTTGACTCCCTGTCATAAAGACTGGGCTGCTGGGTGCCTTGGGTAATCTTATATTTTTAAAGTAATCATGATAAATTGATGGTAGCAGAGCTTTTATCTGCTTATTTAAGCATTTATCCTCAACAATGGCATACTTACCTTACTTATTTCGTTTAAATGGCACAAGAGTGGCATCTAACTCCCTCTGGGTATGAGCAAACATCATAGTTATAATAGCCTAGTACTGATATGATTTATTATTTTTCAACAGATAAAAAGCAATTATAAAGTTGATTATTTTGGACAAGTGTTTTTAGATCTAAACAGATAAGTAAATTTACAGACTCCATTAAAACCAAATCCAAATGACATACCTTTTATGTAAGGCCAAACATTGGAATAACTCAAGAAAAGTAGATGACAAGTAATGCACTACAATTAAAATTAAGTAAACCATGTATTAGAAAAGGATTTTTTACAGTGTTTTTAACAAAAAGGCCAATATTTTATAACCTCAAGTTTTAAACAATACCTCACTAGAAGGATCAGATCTATACCTTCTTGGCCTGCTTACAATAATAGGAAGAGTGACAGGAAAAGCTACCAGTATAGTTGCCTAATTGAGGATTCTTCTCATTTGCTTTAATTTGGTTGGTTATCAAGTAGAGTATAGGGAGTGGGTCATGCACATTGTTTATCTGAAGTACCCTGAGACTCCTCTTACCTATGCTCTATATGCTATACTACTCTTAATCTAAAGAGCTACATATTTGATGTTCCAACAATGCTTTTGTTAAAGACCATACATCTTCCTCTGACTGTATCTGGCTGTATTGACGATTCTACTGTGCTTGCATGTCTTATCAAGGCTAAACCTTCCTTCCAGACTATCAACTAACTGCCTATTAAGTGTCCTGTAAAACTAACTACCAAAAAGACCGTTTGATTATAGTATTTTATTAATTATTTTTTTCAAAACTTT
>CAOJZF010000020.1:25847-54302 GCA_948465475.1 Thalpophila matura
AACCCAGATCCAGATCCTGGAAAACTGTTTTGTCCATCCCAAACCAGAGATAGTAGTACCCATCTTATCACCTCCGGCAATATACTTACCGTCACCAGAGCTTCAGACTTAGTGGCTAAGGAGGCGGCAGAATTAGAGGTACCAAAGCCCTATGCTTGGCAGTTTCAAGAACGGATCTTAACCAAGGAACTGCCAGGTCCCCTGAACCCTATGCCCCCGCTTAAAGCTATCCAAATTATGCTACCACTAGAAACAGTACACCGGCATTACCCTGAACTAAGTCAGAGTCTGATAGCTATACTTCAACAGACCCAAGAGATCAATGTCCATCACCTTGGTCAGATCACTCAAGGAACCGTAACCAACTGCACTTTTGTTGACCTCTTAGTAAATGGAATCCCAGTACAAGCCATTATTGATACTGGGGCCCCAGTCAATATTGTGTCCATAAGACTAGTGCACAAACTTAAACTCCCTCCTGATGTGGAGTTCCACCAGCAATTTGGTACTGCGGGCCCAGATGGCGTGGTCTCTGAAGGAGCATACAGTGCTCTGCCATTGACCATTGGGACACTAACTATCACTGCCCCTGATGTAGTAAACCCCAATCATAATCACAATATACAATTGGGACCTCTTTTCTAAAGCACTACGGGGTCACTATATGTTGCCAGACCAATCTCCTAACTATACTAGGCCACAAGATTTCAATCTATTAACTTTGAGCCGGTCCCCCATTGCCCAGAATCCCCTATAAGTTTGTTTCTCTAGTATACTCCAATGGAGTGATCCCTCTCCCTTACTACTCCAACTCCCAATACTGTCAACAAGCCCCTAGCTCATTGTGGGAATATGATGGATTCCCCTTGAAGTCTCAGAAGACTTTGGCAATGAACTCAGGCAACCAGGCTATCCTTAACATGAACCTCAGGTTTAACATCCCTCCATCCCTCTATGGGGGAATCATTGCTCCCTATCAACATTCCTGATTTGAGCCCCAAATAGCACCAGGACTAGTCACAGTGGGACAAGGGAATATTCATGTTCTAGTGGCCAATCTTTTCAAAAGGAAATTAGCAATCTTGGCAGGACAGGTCGTGGCATACATACATTTCAGACCCACAACCAAACTGCTCAGTGTCAAGCCATTTGGCTTGCTTGAAGAATTCAATATCCCTCTCTGACAGTCAGTACTGATGGCTATAAAAAGGGATGACCTCCCTAGCCTTTCAATCCCAGAACAGGACAAGGCCTTATTGTTGTTTGCAAAGTATAATAACATCTTTGCTAAGGACAATTATGATCTTGGTTGCACTTGCAATGCCACCCACCAGTTGGACACCGGTGACTCACTACCTATCTGCTCTTGCCCCATCAGAAGATCAATGGCCTCAGAGGCAGTGGTTGACCAAGAGCTCAATCTTCTACTTGAGCGTGGGCTTAAAGAACCTTCTAGCTCCCCTTGGGCTAGCCCAGTCCTAATTGTAAAAAAGAAGGAAAATTCTAATTGGGTTGTGATTGACTATAGGCAATTGAATAAGGTTAGTAAGAAGGATAGTTATCCCCTTCCAAGGATTGACAATGCACTTGACTGACTTGGAGGGGCTAAATTCTTCTTGGCTATGGACTTAATCTTGGGATATTGGCAAAATAACCTACCCCCTGAAGAATGAGAAAAATGCGCCAATATCTCCTCAAAGGGTCTATTCCAGCCCACCCACATGCCCCAAAGGCTCTGCAACGCCCCTGCTACCTTCTAGAGGGCAATGGACTATATGCTTTCCAACCTTAAGTTATCTTGCGTACTAGTCTACCTAGATGACATAAATGTCTTCTCCCGGACATTTGACAAGCATCTTGAATACCTTGAACACGTCTTTCAGCAACTGGCTGCTAACAACCTTAAGCTTATGCCTCAAAAGTGCTCCTTCTTCAAGGACCAATTGGAGTACCTTGGTTTCATCATTGACAAGGATGGCTTAAGACCACAACCTCAGAAGGTAGACGCTATCCAAAATATGACTACTCCCAAATGCAAGAAGTATGTCCAAGCTTTTCTAGGGATGGTTGGTTACTATTGTCGCTTCATTAAGGACTTTGCTAGGATAGCCAAGCCCCTCTTTGGCCTCCTAAAAAAGGATGTCACCTTCAGCTGGAGCAACTTGTGTAAAGAAGCCTTCAATGCCTTCCAACTTTTTCTCACCCAGTCACCCATCCTCCGCTACCCTAATTTTGACCGCCCTTTTGTTATCCACTTGGACGCTTCTCTACATGCTATTGGAGCAGTGCTTTCCCAATTAGACAATGAAGGGGCCAAACACCCTGTGGCATACTGCTCACAGACTCTTAACCAGAATGAACGTAATTATACCGTGACCAAAAAGGAATGTCTGGCAGTCATATACACATGCCAACAATTTTGAGTATATGTACACAGCACCCACTTTGAGATAGTCACTGACCACACCTCCTTGAAATGGTTACACAATCTGAAGGAACCAGAAGGACGTCTAGCACAATGGTTGGTTAATCTACAAGCCTATGATTTTAACATCACTCACCAACCAGGCACCTCTCATCAGAATGCTGATGGTTTATCTTGCCTGCCTGCCATACATATCCTCCAAAAAGCCTCTGATGAACTGTTTCATCAGATGATAGACAGGAAGCTGGATGATTTACCTGATGACATTTGCAAGGAGCTAACTTAGCTCTGGGTTGATACTTTTAAGAAAAAGGGGGAGCTCATGAAGAAAACAAAAGAAGCCCTTCAAATCTTTCCCCAACCATCCAACTGTATGGCAATAGTTATGGATGCCCACAAAGCAGTAGATCACATGGGCTTCCTGAAGACCTTACAACATCTACAGTCCCGGTATTTCTGGGAATCCATGAACACAGATGTCCTTGAAACAATACAATGTTGCGCTGAATTTCAACAAAATAAACCTTTTTGCAGAAAGTCAAGCTTCCGCCTTGTCAAACCCAAGTTTGCTTAGCACACAATTACCATTGATGTGATAGGACCCCTCCCCAAGTGTGGTACTGGCTACAAGTACATCATAGTAGCCATCAAGGAACTCACTTGCTGGGTATAAGCAAGACCAATTTGTGACCTGTCAGCTAATACTGTCACCAAATTCATTTTGGACAAAAAGGTTTATCAACATGGATGCCCCCAGTACTTAAGGACCAACAATGGTACAAACTTTACCTTGTTTGTCATCCCTAGACTGAACAAATTGATGGCCATCCAAGGAGTCCTCTTGACCCCATACCACCCTGAAACTAACGGCACTGTAGAACGGGTCAATGGAACCTTGGTTAATATCATACAAAAGCTATCAGCAGATAACAACTCCTCATGGTTGTTACTCCTACCATCAGTTGTCTTTGCCTACAATATCTCCACCCACTTGTTGACTAAAATTAGCCTATTTGAACTCTTATATGGTTGCTGTCCGGCACTACCCCCTACCCTTTACTTGCTATTGGAACCTACAGTAGGACTATCTGACTCTCAGTACCTTCAGAGACTAGCTTATACTATAGTGAAACTCCAAAAACAAGCTTTTTCATCATCTTACCAGGTGAAGCTTGCATCACAAAAAATTTCCAATTCTTGACAGCCTCTTGAGTCCTTCACCCTAGGAGATTTGGTCATGTTCCACCCAACTTTTAACAACAATTGAAAACACAAACTAGACCAAGCCTGGGTGGGACCAATGGTGATCATTGAGAAGGTTTCCCCTGATGCATACGCCATTAAAGACAGTAACAATGGTCAAGTATGGAACCAAGTGCATGCAGAATTTTTAAGACCATTCAAAACCTTGACAACCCCCACCACAATGTAACAGCAGTACTCCCCTTGGCACCAATTTCTATTTTTTATCCTTCTCTACCTCCAGGGAGACTGTTCTTAGTTCTCTTCATCTCTTAAGAAAAAAAAAAATATTTTTTTATCCCCAAAAGTGGCCCTTTATATACCCTACCATCTTGTCAAGGAAAAGGAAATGTTGAGAATTGGAATCAAGTTGGCTCAAATGAGCACTCAATTCTGACTGAATCAAATTGGGTCTTGATCTAAGAATCAAGACCATTGGCGGTCTAATATGCCGCCAGTGGTCATATTGACCACCAGCAGTTATATTAACCGCCGGTATTTTACCGTTGGCGGTCTGATATGCCGCCAGTGGTTATATTTTCCGCCGGTATAATATTGTTGGCAGTCTAATATGCTGCCAGCAGTTATATCAACCGCCAGCTCTAGAATTACCGCCAGTATCTTACTGCCAGCGGTATATGACTGCCGCTGCAACACCGCCAACCACAATTCTTATCTCTTCTCTTTGTCTCCCCCCCTCCTATCTGACAAGGTATGCTGCAACCCACTTTTACCAGGAACTTTTGGATACTGTAAGGCGTCCCTCTCTCTTATTGCACACCTCTATATTATCTTCTCCATAATCAGCTGATACCAGCTGGCAATAAATACCCTTGCTTTTGACTCTAAATAAATACCTTTTGACTATCTTAACTTTATACGCTCTTTCTTATATCCTTTTGTCTCCCATATTCTAAATAAAAACCTAGGGTGAGTGTCCAGTCATCATACTTGATACTTACACACTTAACAGATGACTAAAGAAACCAAACAGGGGGGCAATTTTTACAAAAAAATTTAATCTTTGTTACTTCCTTAACCCTAAGAGTCTTTCAGGCCCAAAAAAAGTGCATAAAAAAGGGTGGCCCTAAATGTAATCCTAACTTGGTATACCCATAAACAGGTAATGTGTTGAGGATCAGTTTGTTCATATATGACTGCCCTCTCACTTAGATACTAATTTAGATTATATAACTGTTCAAAGGTAGATTTGACAATGCCATAGGATCTAACCATTTAACTCCCCCTGGTTCTATTTCAGGGGACAACTGCAAAGGTTTTTAGATACTTTGTAATCAGGTTTAGACTCTATAACTTTCTTTTGCCAAATTAAGTCTGCTTCAAAATATTAAATAATTGATTTAGTACTCTTCATTAGGAAAAAAGACTATAATGAGTATCAGCCAAATATTAAAGAAAAAGACTTAATAGCTAACTTATAGCTTTAATATGACCCATAAATTTTATAAGGCATTTCTTCTAGTGCTACTGCCTTTTGGTCATATAGCATCATGGCTGGAGAATACCTAGTGGCTCAGTGGGGTAAAATCCTATAGGCTATCAGGGCTTTAATTAAATGCCCCTTCTACTCTTTCTATCTTTAAAATTTAGCTTAGCTATCACTTCTCTCATGGTTTGAATTGTTCTCTTTGCCATACCATTTAAGTCCTAATGTTTATCTTAGAGAATGTAAGTTTCATCCTAAATATAATCAGAAAGCAATTTGTTTTGACAAGTATGATTTCATCCCATCAGTCTGAATTACTAGTGGACTGCCATTCCATGACACATTACAGCCTTTAGAAACCAAATAATTTTTTTAAAAAATTTCTGTTAAAATTACCTGCACTTCTACCCACCTGATTGTGTGAGCTGAAACCCTGATAACATTGGTATGATACCTGGGCTTTGATTTCAAAGATAGTTAAGAGTTTTAGTAGAAAGATATAATATCTAATCAAGTGTAGCATAGAAAGATCTCTTACCAGTTGAACCTTATTCCAAAAAAGCTCAGAATTATAATGGACTGAAACAAAAGATAAATATAATTATTTTTATTAATCTGGAATAGTGATCTTAGGACATTATAAAAAGATATTATCTTTAGGCATACTTTCTACATTGGGTGTCTGCTTATATGAATAATAGATAAAAGATTCCTTGCACTGTATTACAAAAAAACCATAAAGAAGATAGATAATATGTACAGAGAATCCATAATAAATAGAAGGAAACCACAAAAAAAATTAAACAATGTTAGGGTAGGTGTACACATAGGTTTATAAAAATCGACCCTGAAATGTGATGATGTATCTCATGAAAGGGGGATTACTTAGTTTCCTTATTGATTAAAATGAGGGGTGATGTACTAACACTTTATAAAGAAAGAAAATCAAAGTACCAGGGTTAATTAAAGAGTAAATAAATAAGGATTGATTGAGGTTAATAATAAGTTAATGCTATTTGCAAGAGATGCATAGAGAATTTCATAATAAACTTAACTAGGAAATAAATAAAACATGTGATTGGTTTGAGCTCATATTTGCTATGTGATACTGCTGGAACTCATCTAACACCTTATACATTTTTAGGTGGCTTCTTCCACTTCTTCTTGTGCCACATTTTGAGACTCTTGTGCTTATTGTTGATGACACATTTTATGATCTCTCTTATCTCCTCTAAGATGTCTTTACATATACCCCTGACTACTTAGTTAATAGCTCTAAACTTTTCTTGGAAGACATATGCTAAGATGTCTTTAAATAAAATTATTTCTCTTACAATAAACAACACTCTATAAAACATATCTAAATTACTTCTAATATCTGTTTTTCATTTAAATGTTATAAGATTTTTATTGTGTGTCTTTTTATAGTTTTTTTTAATTAAGGTTGCTACTATCCTTTGTAAGGCTGAATTTGTACTCAGACCTAAATTTTTGGACTTGTTTATGTTAGTTTTTAGTTGCTTTGACCTTATGGAATTAATTTTGGTCGTTTTACTGGGTGTTTTAAATTAGGCTTTTTGGTTCTCTTTCTTCTGATTTACAGGTCTGCTTCCTGCTGAGTTCTCCAGCTCTTTAGGATCTTTTTGATCCATATCATTAAGTTTTACTCCTTATAGTTTTTGACTAATATCAGGTTTCTTTGACATCTCAATCTCTTTTTTAAGCCATTGGGACCTCTTCTGATACTTTTTTATCATTATTTCTCTTGTTAGGCTGGTCAATTAGACTTCCTGGAAATAAAGTGGGTACCCAATACTAAATTCTATTATGAAACTTATTATTGATTATTGATTACTGCGCCTTCTCCTTATAGACGTTTTTGTTTCATCACTGATTGGATCATTTTTTAAAATCCTCCTAATAAAAACCTTAAAAATAATTCCTAATAGGTCAACTTGTTTGCAGGACTAAGCGACTATTTTTTCTCCTATGATTATTTCTATCCTTATATATTTAAATTTGTGATAATAAAACTCTAATTCTGCTTAGTAATCATAAGTTAAACTCCTCATGATAATTTCCAAATCTCCTGTGCTACAAATAACACAAAGTATTCATATATATCATGAGTTTTCTTTTGCATTATTATCTCATTTCCTTTTAAGGTATCTCAATCTGTTTCATTAGTTAATCTTATTTACCAGGACAGTAAAATTTTCATTTTATATTTTTAATTAATGTCCCAATTTTCCATGTGCTTCTAGTGATTTTACTTATTAATGTATTAACTTTTTTGCTATTTATATGCCCCTGACATCTTGTTTGCTCCTAAGACTTAAAATCTGCTAAGTTTACATATCAAATTTAGCTTATTTAAGGTTAATCTTTAAACTATTGTTGATATGTATATCTTTTCATTTAATCAAAAAGGTATTTCTCTATGTGACCATAAGCCTTGTAATTATGTTGCTCTTTGTGATGACTAGTCACTTAAAGCCTATGCATAAACTTAAGTTTTGCTATATATTGAGAAGATCAAGTTCTTGTCTCAAACTCTCTCAGATGGCATCTGATTAGTGTGTAAATCTACTTAATAAGACCTCAACTTCCCTCTCAGTTTATTTTTAAATAAACATAATACCTGATCTGCTAACTTATTAATATCTCAATCTTGTTAAAAAACTTAGAACTACTTCAAATACTATAAAGGGTGTTATCAATTTTTAAGCCAGTATACTTTCTTGGATAAAATAGTCTTTATACCATTTAAGAAATGTGTCTTCTTGTTTGAACTACCTACTATATTGAAGTTTTTTCTTGAATCACTCTTTTTTTTGATTTAAAATCATCATTATTAAAAGTCTTTTACTATTTGTCTAAAATTCACTTGAAAGTTTCTCAGGCATAAATGGTCTTCTTGACTTTCTACTTCTTAGCTTTGAGAGCTTTGGAGTTTACTGGTTTAAAAGTCAGAGAGTTAATAAACTTTTTCATTTACTTAACTGAGGATCTAATCTTATAGAAATTTTAATTTATGGAGGCTAGTGAAGCTATTAACGTTTCAAAATAGTAATTACCTCTTTTTAAGATGTTGATATCACGTGTACATTGACACAGTTTGAGAGAAATAGTTTGATAATATAGATTTCAGTGGGCAATATCTAATTACTGAGGACTTTTGACACAAATATGGCACAAAAAAATGTGGGGTTTTTATATTTCCTACCATGCCTGCCCATTAATATCTCTTATCATAGAATTTTTAAGTTATAAAAATGTAAATAGCCAGTCTTTTACTAATAACAGGTATTAATGAGGTCTTATCATTGATAATCTGGAGTGTATATCTGAACTGTGTTATCAGTGGTATACTATTACCTAAGAATAAAATTGTCTTTGTTTTTTCAAAAAAAAATCTCAGCCTTTAAAAATAGTATACATCTGGTTTTTTTTTCTTGGGCAGTACTTTATTATAAAAAATATCTTAATAAGTAAGCAGCTGCCTTCAAAAGCCTCCCTTCCAGGCAAGCTTTAATAGTTAGGTCTTCACTGCACTGTGGGTATTATTTTGCGTGAAGTTGGTTCCATAAACATAGGAATTGAACCTTTTCATAGCCCAGGCACTAATAATCCTTCTTTATCAGTAGTTCTATAGTTTTCTTTGGCACAATAAAGTGTCCAGTTAGTATATGATACCAGTGATTGGTGGACTTTTCCATCAACCTTATAGTCTTTAGAAATTAGAGCTTTTAATCCCAATTAAAAGCATCTTTTTTTATAAATTTTCTTTATTAGTTCTGGTTATCTTTTGACTGGATACCTTTATTAAAATTGCTTTAACACTTTAAATGCTTCTTGTTGTTGGTTTTTCAATAAAAGAGCACCTCATGCTTTCTCTGGTTCAGTTTTAATAATGGTTCAAAAATATTTTCTAAAGTTGATATGAACTTCTTGCCAAAATTGACCATTCTAAGAATTATCTGTTCTCTGTAACGTTTGTGGATGATGACTTTATTCAATTATTATCCACCAGAGCGGGATTATTTTCGCACTATCACCAATATTTGCATGCCCCAGGACTTATATATGTGATGCAGCAAATTGTATTTCTCTGTAATTACTCTTCATATAAATTTCAGCTTATTTTTCATCACTATATCAAAATATCTATTCTGTTCCATTGACTTTCTAAGTATAGCAATATCATCAATATAAATCTATCATGCACTGCTGCTATAAACGTCCCAGAATTTAATCCATAAGTCTTTGAAACATGGGTTACCAAGATTTTCTAGACCAAAAAAGAAAACTTTCTACAAATACAACCCCAATGGGGTGGTTATTTCAGTGATATCTTTGGAATCAGAAATTTATCTCATCTGATGGTACCTTGGTCATATTCAAGGTAGTAAACACTGAAGCACTATCCATTACATTGAGTTGGACCTAAATTTAATTAAAAGCATTAGTATCATCTACAATTTATTTGTTGACAATACTTAGTTAATGCACACTTAAATTGTACTATTTTTTCTTTATCAGACTTTAATTGAAGCATAGGGGCTTGAGAAGAGTTTAATAAACCCTGCATATTTATTTGCAATTCCATCAGTAACTGCTTCTAAGACTACCCTCAAATATCTTGGGCTGTAGCTTAGAAGTTTTGCTATCACTAAGCCTGATACAATAATTAAAGTTAGTCAAACTAACATCATACCTGTTTTAATTAACACATTTAACCACTTTCCAAATAATTGTCTCCAAATAATTAGTGTTTTGTGGCTCAAGTTTTACAAATGTTAATACAGATATAATTTTTACCAAAAAAATAAACTAAATTACAAATTATAATCAGTGGAAGCATAAAAACTTCCAACAGGATCTGACCCCCCAAGAACTGTCCCTTCTGGACAATTATGGGGTGTGGGTTATAAAATAACTATATAGACTTGTTTATTCCGCCTAAATTTTTGGGTACCAGGTGTTACTCTAGAATTTATATAGGAGTAGAAACAAAGAAGTATGCCATGTTTCTCTTTACTATTTTTGTGAATCATAGGGAAGGTCCCATTTTTTCTGGCTTCTAGATTGCTTAAGAAATTTATATATAATTTTTTGATGGCTGTGTAAAATTGGCTCACTGGATCTTGTAGTGACTTCTTGACTCTTTTTTTGTGTATTAGTAGAGTTTCATAAACAGCATTAGTTTGAAATATTTCTGATGGAATCCAATTTACTCTAAGGAGTAACTTAAACTGAAGCCCTTCCAAGAATTTTTGGTAACCAAATTATAATACAGCCTAATTAGATCTCCACTCTATGAAAAACTTTACACAAGCCATCACAATCTTTAAAACTAAAGACAATGCCATTGAGGCTTTAAAATCTTCTACTAGTTCTTATCAGTTGAGATATCCTTTAGACAACATAACAACTGTGCTCCCTGAGTCTACAAGATCCTAAATTATTTTGTATAATTTTTTTTAGAAACATTGAGCGCGTTATTATCAGTATAATTAAACTTTCAACTTTGATGGCCAAATTAAACATATTTGCAAAAGACTTCTTATCAAATTTTTTGCTCTTGACCAGCTGACTTTTTTTTCTGATTCAAGGGTGATGACCACCTTTTTTCATTGGGTTATTTGCCCTAGCTTGTGGTCTTAATAAAGTGCTTGACACTTAATAGTATTGAGCTATAGTCAAAGGGGCAATACAATGGCAAAAGGCTTAATTATTTTAGAAGCAGACCCCCCAAAGTCTACTTCTAGCTATCTTTTTCCTTAGAAGACAAGGTGAAAAAGAGATGTACTAGATTTTTCTCATTTACCACACCCCCTTTATTAGTGAAGTTAATAAGTAATATTTTTACTAATTACATGAGAAACACTGTACTTTGGTCATGTCTTAATATTTTTTTCTTTGTTTTCCCACCCCCTTGAGCTTTCATTTTCTGCAGGCATTTTGTTTATTCTTCTTATGCTTTATAGGTGGGTTTCTTCCCCTACCTCTGGGTCACATAAAAGACAAAAGAAATCTTCTGGCATGAGTTCCACAAAGGCTAATAATCAAGTTCAACATTTTTGTGGAACATCTCTCACCCAATTTTAACGTTTTTAAAATGTTATTTATGCTTCCTGAGCGAGGGTCTAGTATTCTGCATAAACATACATTTTGTCTCAGCCTCTGAGACAGTAAGTTTAAAGAACCGCCTGAGCCCCTTCAAAATGGGAGACATAATCTCAAATGTGCTTAGACTTTTTTTTGCTTAACTTTCATAAAGCTGAGCTAAAGGATCCTTGATATTTTTTTATTTTGCACCATTAGTTATTGAAAGACTTTTCATGTTTTTCCAAAGTCTCAAACTCCTGGTCATTGATTAAGGACTACAATTCATAAAGGTAAGCAGCCATGAATGACATTATTTTTGTTGTCATCTGTAATAGCAAATTTGAGAATAAATTTACCAATGACCTGTTAACCTTCACTCATTATACACTAAACATTTTAGCTCTAGGTGATACTGAAAAGTCTATATTTTTAAGGTTAAGGGTCCGCTAGGGCCCCTGTATTGGGCCCAATGTTAAAGATTTTCCTACCATTTCAGTCATGTGCTAAATAGCAAAGGTAATAGTATATCCCTCAAGATTAGTTTTTGGCCTCAATGTTACCAATAAAAAAGTGTTGATTTAGCTCAAATCTTCACTTGAGCGTCGCAGAATGTAGTAGTAGAGCCCTTCTAAACTGAGAGAGACTCAAGGTATAGGTCTTTACAAAAAACCCACCTGAGCCATTGGGGGAACAGATCCAAATGTATCCGTCTTTGGAATCAATTTCTTGGGATTATCATGGGGAGGCACTTTAGGATAGCATTGAAGAAAATATCTAAACCTTAGCAAAGAAAATTAAAATCACTAAATAAACAAAACTTAAGGCGCATTAATTTTATCAGTGATAACATCAAAATTTTATCATTCAATACTTATTTCTGTTGATATTTTAACTAAACAAAAGAGACTTCTTTTAAACTTTATCATTGTATTTTTGGGTGACTTCAGTAGCCTGCCTGGAGTTTTTTTAACTATAGAAGTCACAAGATTCTTGATCTTCACTTCTGGTACAAGCTCTCATTCTTTCAACCCTTCAGTATATGGGGCTCTCATACAGTATGTATTATCTAGCACCAAAACTTCAAATATATTAATTTGTGCCATGTCCCAGGTTATGGGTCTAAGAGTTAATATGTTGATAGGAACCTTGCAAAGTATAACTAATATTATGGCCCATACCTCAGAGCTATTGAATATCACACTAAACAAGCATATCAAGCTAAAAAATCTACTTCTATAAATCAAATCTGGAGCTATTGACTATCAAAGTCAATGAGCAGCTTGAGCAGTACCCATTGCTACTATAGCCCGAATTTCAGAGCTGATAATAACCATGTAAAAATCAGCTTGTGAAGTCTTAACTTCTAGTATAGACCATTTATGGAGCTGTTAAAAAAACTAAAAGAGAAGTTTGTGAAATAAAAATGGGACACTGATGACTTGCAGAACCAAGAATTGAAAAGTTTTCTGTATTATCAGTTCCAAACTCATGGACAGGAGGCCTATAGATAAACATTAAATTGAATAAAATTAAAATCTATATACAATTTATATATAATTAAGTTGATAATAAGCATCACAGGCTGAGAGCCATGGGTGGAAATTATTATCACCTGAATTAGCCTGACTAGTAAAAAATCCTAATCTACTAGTTACAAACTGATAAATTTAGAAATGCAGAACAAGGTAAAAATATATAGAGAAAGAAGAAATTAGATATAAAATTAAAAAAAGAAATATTATGAAAAACATATTTTGAACCTATAGTAGAAAAAAATTTAGCTAAGTATTTATTTTTATTTAATCTTTGAAATTAGGCATAGTAATTACATATAAGATACTAAACAACAATATGAATATGTTTTTGATAAGAAATAACTCTATTGTACAATGCCAAATATAACAGAGATTATAAAATAACTTAATTTAATTAGATAAAAGATGAAAAACAACCATCAAATTATTTTACTTGATACATATCAGCTCAATATAACTTCTTGTCAACAAAACATATAAGAAGAATTTATTACAGGGTATGCATAAGATACAGGAAGATAACTAAGCAAATTACTTCTTGTCCTATTAGTCTATTTTTTATTTATTCTTTTAAAGAAACAAAGTTAACTATCATTTTCAGACTAAATTTATCTTATTATATATATTATAAGTGTAATTTATTGACTTATGTATAGCTTACTAAAGTTTACCTTTTTTGTTGATCCATTGTTTAGTACTTTGAACAGATACAAACTCTCTTCTTTTTACTATTATTTCAATATCTTTTATTAGAGCTTCTAATATAGTTGAATATATTCTCTTTTATCACATTAGAATCTTATTAAAACTCATACTATCTACTAATTGTTTAGTGTAATAAATCAATACTTAATTCAATTCTTATGTTAGATATAATACATAGTATCTACTCCCATATCATAGTACTAAGTCAAAAGACTTTTTGTAGTTGTATTATCTTCATATTCTTGTTATTATCACTGTATCACATTCTAAAATAGTTAATAAACTAACTTATTTTACACAACCCTTTTTTATAAAATATATGCTATAGCTCAAATTCTTAAAGCATATTCTTATTTTGTTGGTTTGATTATATTCATCTTGATTAAAAGAAGGAATGAAGCTACATCAATTTATTATTGATTAACCCATTACCACCACAGTTATTGCAAAAATCAAAACCATGATACCCCCCAACAATCTCATTAGCACAAAATCAATTAAAAAATATACCCACCTCCACACCTCTATAAATTACATTAGAAAAAGTTTAAAAACAAAAGTTTTCAAGTTTAATTGAACTTGCTGAATGTATATTTGCATATTTTTACCAAAATAGTAACCCCTATACCAACTACATTATTGCCATAGCCTACCACCATCTAACCACCACCTCAACATAGCACCTCATCTTCTTTTAAGGAAGAGAAAATTGATATGGGGGATCTATATGCAGAGGAATTGCCAAAAACCTCAACTTAAAACCCCCTCACCTCACCACATCTTCCCTCATAAATCCCCTTCTCATTCATCATCCCCTACACCCCATCTTATGTAGTACTTCCTCAACAAACTCTCTCCCCCCACCTAAAACCATCTCTATCTCCTAGATCCCTCCCTCTACCCTACAACCCTCCTCATCTTTACAACTAATTCTTACTCCCTTATTGCCCAACAGGTTCCTAGTATGGAGGAAGTGGATACAGAATCGAATATAGAATTTGGAGATGGGGCTGTCTACTTGGAAGGGGATGAGCTTCTGGTAGAAGATGATGAGTATGAGATCCTTGAAGGTGCAGCAGAGAAGTTTTCTGACAATGAGGTTGAGGAAAATCTAGTCAGAACCACTAAACCACAAAGGTTTTAAAAAGACTATTTCAGACAGACTTAATGTCACCTGAGACCTTGCCAGGGTGTGCAATATCTGTACTGGTGAGTATAAGTCTTTTGTGGCTCCTGAGGTGTGGAAGAAGTCCTTTCCCATGATGTCAAGGAAGAATGGCCCTTTTTTTGACCATGATGGCTACTTCTCTTTATATTAAATGAGGACAATGATACTCCATTACATCACTATCAATGTGATGGTAGTGTTTCCAGATGAAAGTAATAACAGAGAGGTTTACCAGCATTAAGGAATCTGGAAAAGAAAGAAATATTAATAAGGAAAACAGAAGAAATGAAAAAACAATACATACTTGCATTTTACAAAAAGATCTCATGGGAGAATATTTAGCTGACACTAAATAAAGTTAATCACTGATAATGCAAATCTAAATCAAATTAATTTTTGAAATGAAAATGGCAGGTTAAAGCGGATTTAGAAAAGCATTACATGGGAGTACTAAAGTCAAATTGTGACTTTCTCACTAATTTAATCAGTACTAAAAAGAGTATGAGTTCTAAGTCTGCCTTCCCTAAAACCTCTCTATCACTCCCCTTATGCCACTTACTCTAGAGAGTGACCAATTTCTCCTCTTTGGTTCTGCGTCTCACCCCTCATACAGGGTAATTTGGTCTCTGCAAAGAGAAAATTGATGAAACTACTGGAGGAAGATCAGTGGCTTTCAGATGCTGCTTTTAGAAGTGCATCTAGAAATTTTCGCCAGATCTAGTCATTTAATGCACAGTTTAACACCAGGACCCTTCACCTTGTCTAATTCTTTATTACTAGTCTAATTCAGGATTTATACAAAAAATGCCTTCAATAGGCTTAAGGCTGAGCTTGATTTGATTTTGCCAGAATTCTAAAAGAACTACCCTAATAAGAAAAGGGCTGCAATCAAGAAATCCCCCTCCCTCTAAACCTGGGGCATTTCTTAAATACAATTATTTGCTTGTAATTTGAATTTGCACAGCTAAGGCCTTCTATGAAGTATTTTGGGGGAAGCTCATAGTTGCTACCTTCATTAATCCCGATGTCCAATAAAAGAACATAAACTTTTCCTCTAATCATCAATAATTTAAATCAATCACTTCTAATACAACCAAGAAATTGATCAAATCCTTCCATGCTTTGGCTCTGATAGGAAAGATTAAAAGTCAAGGAAAAATTAAATGCATGTCTTAATACAAACTTAGTAAATAGTCATATGGTTATAAATAGATTTTTTTTCAGTACTTGGTGAGATAATGGTCAGGTGACTTGACAAGAGAGAGGTTGGAGTCTATTATTAAAGGAAGAATTGTTTGGAAACATTAAAAATACTTTGACATGAAGGCTTTAGAAAAACAATGTAGGAAAGTGATAGTAGAAGGTCACAAGTACTAGTCATTTCTTTTATCAGTTGAGCCAAGATCATGAATCTTAGGGCATTAAAATATTGTAGTTCTTAGAATTAATAAGTTCTTGCTGTGATTTTGGACAAAAGGCCAAAAGGCCACATGAACGTCAGAAAGATACATATACAAGGAAATAATTAATTAGATCATGTTCTAAGTTGTAGCCTGAAGAGTTGAGAGAAAACATTTTTATAATTTTTAAATTCAATGAAAGAAATCAGGCCATCCAATCATGACATTATTATAGTTAGTCTAGCAGGAACACAAAGATTGCAATGCATATTCAGAGAGTTCAACAATGATAACAAAGTGCATTGCAAAAGGCATGCTAAGTTAGGTAACCTTAAGCGGGGAATCTCCATATATATGTTTTGGAAGTAATTTCAATGAGTATAAGCTTCTAAGAAGCCTGCCCAGTATATCCTAAAATGAAAAGAAAAATCCAAATTAAGATCATTAAATTCTGATGAAAGTATATAATTACAAGAGAGATTGAGTTTAAACAGACTAAATTATTAGTTTAAATACTGAAGCAAATGCATTTTAGGAAATAAGATTCCAAGAAAATTTATGGAGAGCAAAAAAGCTAAGTAGCAAAGCAAAAGAAAAGTATCAAGAGTCTTTTTCTCTTAGATTAATATATCCACAAGATTTATTGCATTAAGGTAAAGTAATTATCTTTGTAAATATAGTATTATCTTTTTAATTGTTATATTACATACACTTATACTATTGTTTATAAATTTTAATAACCATGAGTACAACACAAAATTCTAGTACATTATTAGAGAAGGTTAATAACTAGAATATCCTTATAGCCTTAAAATAAGATGTTGCCAGTAGAACCTCAAAAGCTTTTTCACAAGTATATTGAGGAATTGACCAATAAGAAAGGAGAAATTTAATTATCTTTAGGAATAAAGATCTGGAGGAAATAAGGAAACTCCATATTAATAGATTATCATTATCTGCTGCCCTGTTTCAGGAAATTTCAAAGTTGTCTTATACATTTTGGAACCCAATGCAGGGGCTAGATATTAGAAGAGATGAAAAACAAGGGAATAGAACTTAAGACAACTAACTTCCCAAAGTTAGATGTCTATGATGGAGATCCAGATAGAGGATATCAGCTCATTGAAATGTTTAAGATGATGTTTATAAAATGTGAGTTCCAAAAAAAAAAGTTTTTCTGAGCGTTCTGTAGATGGAAGTCTTGCAAATGGGTAGAAGACCAGGAATTCAGTTTGTGGGAGGACTTAGAAGGCAGGTTCAAGAATTTTTGTTGTCAAACACTGAATCCCACTTAGTCCTTAAACAAAGTAATGGAGCATTACCTTTGTGCATTGATATCAAATTTTGAATTCTACAAGCGGTTTTTGGGCCATTAATTCATAAAAATGGAATTTACCAATAATTTTTAAGGAACGCCTAAAGAGAAATTCAACAGCAAACAACCAAGATCTCAGGTATGAAAAATTTGACGTGGGGCAGGTAAGTCAAATAGGCTGCATACTATGAAAACCTAGAGCCACGTGAGGAAGTGTTGATTAAATTGCATCATCAACAAAATTTAAAAGGTTAAGAGCCAACAGAGTGAAAGAAAGATCTATTAAATCAAAAACAAGGAAGAACTAAAAGGATGAAGATCAAACTAAAGAAATTTAAGAGTTACAAGATTGTATAAGAAAGTTGAGCAAAGAAAGTGCAAAACCAACAAAAGCAAGTCTTAGTGGCTAAGGTCAAATATGCTTTCAGTGTGGCTAAAAAAACCATATGGAAAAAGATTGCTACAGAAAACACAATAAAAATGGAAGAGTATTAAAAGAAAAAAAATGGAGATTTGGACCATCTGGGAAAAGCTTGGCAGAAGTAAAGAGGATAAACATCTTACCAATTTTCAAATTCTGGAATCCTCAGTTGAAAATTTACTTCCAGTAATATAATATGTGATAAAAGAAAATGGAAAGTCAAATATGGACGCAAGGAAAGAGAATGATATTTCCAATGGAAATTACTAAGAAAATAAAGGAGTATCAGAGAAAATATATGTTTTGTTAAGTAAGTAAAGATTGAGAAGATCATCAAAGAAGGTGATGAAGAACAGAAGAAGTTTATCAAGGATTTTAATATGACATTATTTGTGAAAAGTTTCAAGTGGTCATCCAAGGCAGCCATGGTTATCCAAGCCAAAATTAATAACAATAAAGTTATGGCAGTATTCAATAATGGGTGCTTGGGAGTAATTGTTTCACAAGGAAGTTAAAATTGTCACAAATCAAAAGAAGATAAAAATATTTTATTAACATTATTGTCAGCAGTAAATACTGTGAGGAAGAAAAGAAAGATCTTACAAAAACTCAAGGTCAAAGTTAGGCAAACAGTAGTGAATATTCCAGTAGTGGTACTAGAGATTCTACGCTTTGATGTTTTGTTAGGTGTAAATTGGCTTAATGATATCAATGCAATGATTAAAGCAAAAGAAGGATCAATTTGAAATTGGTTCTAATAAAATGGACATCAAGAGTTTTCTGCAACCCTTAGTGAATTATTTAGAATCAGAAAATAAATTTTACTTGTGGGAAAGAGTGGTTGTGAAATCTGTTGATAAAAATATCTTAACAGTTATTCACAAGTTTGACCCCAAATGAGCCATGGCCGTTTATGTCAAAAATATGTATAGGCTCCAAGGAGAGGTCTTTGTTGAAAATCATGATGACATATGGGTGGAAAGCCTAAAAATGAAGAGCCTCAGCACAAGTGAAATGAAGTTGCAAATATCAGTGCTTAGGGGGTTTGGTTACTACAAATATTTGATTGCAAAATTATCAAAAATAAAAAACTTCTACTTACCTTTTTATTAAAGCTATTGATTCATAAAAAGTTTCGTAGAACATTTGCATTAGTAGAGCAACAATTTTGGATCTTTTTACTATCAAAATGGACCACAGTAATGTTTAAAACAAGCTTGATATCATTTAAACTGAAGATGAGTACATGATGTAAATGAACACTGAAGATTCATTGAAGTCTTATGTTCCAAAAAAGTACAAGAGCTTTGATTAATGCTATCAGTAGTGAAATTGAAAATCTGGAAAAAGCTAAATATATAGAACCATTAGATTTTCCTTTTGCAGCTCTAACGGTTTGTATGAAAAACCCTTTGGAAGTCTAGAGTTTGTATAACATTAGAATGATTCACAAGTATTTTGTGAATGATGGCTATCCATTTAACAGAATTGATGACCAATTATAAATAATGGCTAAGGCACAGTATTTCAAAACATTAGAACTTACAAAAGATTACCACCAGATGAAGTTGGATCTCAAGTCAGAGGAGGTCACAGCTTTTACATGTCCAGGAGGACTTAAGCAATGGCAAGTGCTTCCAATAGGAATAAAACCTCCGGTGCTGTCTTCCAAAGATTGATGGATGAAGTCTTGGGGGGTAACAACCACAATGTGTTGTTGCATACATTAATGATAGAATTATTTACAGTCTAATGATGGCTCAAAATAAAGCTGATATAGATAAGATATTAAGAAATTCAATATAAATCTCAAGGCTAATGTGGAGAAAGGTTTATTTGTCAAAAGATTGGTCAAAGTCTTGGGACACATTGTAGTTAATAAAAGAATTCTACCAAATGAGGAAAAGATGGATGTAATAAGGAAGCTGAAATTTCCTCAGTCTGTTATTAATGTGAAAAACTTTAGGAATAATAAACTTTAAAGGAGGATTTATTCCCAATTGAGCAACTTTAGCAGAGCCATTATAAAAATTAATTAAAGGAAAGAAAACTTCCTTTACCTGGGAAATGAGTCAAGAAAAAAGTTTAACAAATTGAGGAAGAGTTTAATCCAAACTCCAGTGTTTATATATCCAAACATTGATTAGATGTTCTTTATTGAGACCAATGCATCTAGTATAAAGATAGCGTCTATATCACCTCAGGAGAGAACAGTTTAAGCTGAAGTGGTTAGACTACTGGTAGGTTACTTTTCAAGGTCACTTTATATAGGAGAAAGTATCTACAGCACAACTTAAAAAGAAGGTTGAGCTTTGGTATGGGGTGTAAAACACTTCAAATTTTAAGTATACAGTATGCCATTTATAACTATAACCTAATCACACACTGTTGAAAGCAATCAAATCAAAACTAAAGTTGTCAGAAAGGTTCTTACAATGGGCAGAATTTCTATTTAAGTATAATCATGAGATCTGGAATAAGAAGGGAAAAAAAATATATAGTACTCAACTATTTGAGTAGGACATTTGCCTTAAATCAACCAATATCAGAAGAAGAAATTAAAATTAAGAGAATGCCAAACTTATATAAGTGTTACATCCTTGCAGAAGAACGAAAAAATCATTAACAAGAATACTTTATGAAGATACAGGACTTTTTAAACAAGCCAAGCTATTCAACTCTTCAAATAAAGATTCTATTAGCCAATGATGTTCTCAGACATAAAAAAAGTTATTCAGGAATGTAAAGTCTGTGCAGGGTTATCACAAGCAATAGCTTATAGACCATTACAGCTGATAGAAACAAGATGCTCTTTCCATTATGTTTCTATGGACACTAGGTATATCACGTTGAAAAACATTCTGAAAGAACCACATTATGAGTATCTTTTAGTAGCCGTGGACCATCTTAAAATGGTTAGAAATCAGAACAAGGGTTAAAGAGACATTAAAAAACATGATATATTTCATCCTCAATGAGATAATTTATTGTCATGGGTATCTAGTCTATATCAAAACAGACAGAGGAAAACCATATGTTTTAGAAGCCACTAAATAGTTATTTGGCCAATATGAATTAAAGAATTTAGTTATTAAATTCTAACATCCCAAATTAAATAATTAACCAAAAGAATTATTTAAACAATTAAAGAAATTCTAGAAAATATCCTGTTAGAAAAATTCAGAAATTTTAAAAGGACAATTCAGATAGAAGTATTAGCATACAGGATGGTGCCTCATAAAGAAACTGGATTCTCACCGTTCATGATATTATACAGTTGCAAAGCATCCTTACCTCATAAAGTTAGTTGGATAAAATATTAAGAAATTGGAGAATAAAATCAAGCTATATAAAATCCTATAAAAAAATGAGTTGTACATCCCCAAACAAGAAATTAATATTAGTAGGAAGTACTTCAGTAAAGTGAAGAAGGACTTCAATGAGAGAAGAGTAGGAACTAAAGCTGGACATAATTTAAAAAAGTCTTTCTCGTCTGGAACATTATAAATGAAAGATTCTCAGAGCTAAAGAAATATGTTACCCATTGGATTGATCCATGTTATATAGTTGGAAGTCTAGTAGGTAACCTGTATCTCTTAGATTATAAGACAGAAGAAATGTGTGTTTTATTCTAGGGAATTCATATGCAATCTCTTAAACCATTTGTTGGTAAGATGCCTTATATTAACTCAAAAAAATTATATTTCCTAGTTATTTATATCTTTGATCTATGTTTTAAAAGATAAAAAAAATTGGGGGATAATTATAGGAAAGTGAAAGCATAAGGTCACAAGTAGTAGTTGTTTCTCTTTTCAGTAGAGTTGATATCATGAATCTTAAGGCATTGAAGTATTATAATTCCTAGAATTACCAAGCTCTAACTGAAAATTTGGATAAAGGGATGAAAGGCCACATGAACTTCCAAAAGATACATGTACAAGGAAATGATTAATAGATTATTTTCTGGGTTTTAAACCTAAAGAGCTGATAGAAAAATCTCTCATAATTATTATATTTAATCAAGAATTAGGCCAGCCAATCATACCATAATTAGGGCTAGGCTAGTGTTGGCGGCAAGCACTCTGAGAGTGGCCACATGCTACATTGCCTCCAAAAGATTCTGGTAATCCCATTCCGCAATCCAGACGTTGTCTCCTGCCATATAAGCAAATACACTGTCCCTCTTTTCTTTGGTTAACAAGGTTACATACATTTGCATCCTTTTGGGCCCAACTTCTAGGTGACCTCCATATGTTTGATAATCATCTGGTCAATGGCCGCCGCCAAGATGGGGTCATAACTAGCATGTCTGTTGTCATTTTGTGGGTAAGTTGCAAGCTAATTGTATTAAAGGATAAGAGATAGATAGCAAGGTAGCCTTGTGAAGGTTAAGTAAATAAAATAAAGACATAATTTAGTTTATTAGAAACCTGTTTATTATCCTCTCTTTTCTCTCATTTTATCTTCTCTGACTATAGCTGCCCTTCTCCATTGTACTCATTGTACTTGTATCTGGATCCTTTTGTTCCAGTTCTGTATTAGTCTTCTTATTCTCCATAATCCCCACTCCTGATTCCTCCTCCAAGAGTTAACCCACATTTTAGGGACTCTTTCTTGTGTGTACCCCCTGATTGCTCTACCCCTCTCACCCTAATCTCTCCCCTATACTATTCCTAAGGTTCCAATCAGGTTTCTCTCAACCATCCCTACCACACCAACCCATTGGGATCCTCAACCCCTGTTCTGAGGTCTCCCTATGGACTGTGGGACTTCAACCTGAATCCCTTCAAATTTTTCTAAGGAACTAGGGGTGTTCTTAGGCAAACTTCATGGTGGACATTCCTGTTTAGTACTCTACATTGTATAACCAACCAAGGCTCACTTTCTCTAACTGACATGGCCCACACCACTTCAGTCTGCCATTCTGGTTAGCCTTTGCCATCCTCCTCATGTATACCTATACAAGATTACCTTCTTCAAACTATTCTTGATTCCTCTGCCTGCCTTTCTTCTTATAAAAACTAGTCTTCATTAATTCCTGGTACTATTGGTTGTCTCATTAGGCCAGCTTGTATTTTCTTAACATCTTTTATAGTTGAACGCTAATTTCCTGTTTTTATTAATCATCATTCCTGAACACTGTGTGCGCTAGCTCCTTGGCAGTGACTGCCTTGCGCCCATAGAGTTTCTTGAAGGGGGAGAACCTCATTGGTTGATGAGGGACCATCCAGTATGTCCTTACTTCTATGTTAATGGCCCTTTTTCACAACCTTTCAAGTTCATATTTACTCTAGACAATGACCCTTTAATGGTCTTGATGGTCCGTTCCACCAACCCATAACTTTCCATATGGTAGTCTGCCTTCACTTTGTGCTTTATATCAAACTCTGCAAACATCTGCCTCAGGTCCTGTGCTATGCAAAGGGTTCCTCCATTGGTTTGTATTATTTGTGGGCACCCATGACGGTAAATGAAAAACTCCTTTACAAAGGCCTCTACTGCCAGCAAGGTCTTGTTCTCCACCACCTTAACTTCCATCCACCAGGTAAACCAGTTTACAGCTACTAAGAAGATCCCTGTCTTCCCTGTGGTGTATGTTAACTTGGCTGTATCCAGTGAGACCATTTTGAATGGGTAGAATGCTTCTACACTTCTTAGCGGCTGATATTTCATCCTTGCTGCTAGCTGGTTGCATGTGGGACACTTATTGATCACTTTGAGTACGTCTAAGTACATATGTTACTAATGATACCTTTCTCTCATCAAACCTAATAGCTTATTCCTTCTCAGGTATCCACTTGTGGCTTAAGGAATCGCTTAATGAGTGTTATTTGGTTTTCTGGGAATATACAAATCTTCCCTTTCACTCCAGCCATGACTTAAACCTCCCAATCTCTCCTCATGATAGTGTAGAATTGCTTTATAGTATGTCAGCCTCCATATTCGTTTTCCCTGATTGGTATGTAATTTCTAAATTGTACCCCATAAGTGTCTCTGCCCATCAATACAGTCTCCATTCTAGTTTGGCTCTGAAATGTAGGGTCTTAAATATGTTATGGTTGGTAATTACCTTATAGTGGGACCCATAAATATATGACTTAAAGTATCTAATGGCCCATAACACTGCAAGGACTTCTTGCTCAATGGTTAGGTAATTCTTCTCATCTGGGATCAGGGTCCAGCTGGTGTATGATATTGGTTCCCTCCCCCAGGTTTCCAGGTTTTCTTGAGTCAATACTGCCCCCAGACCTTGACTGCTGGCGTCAGTCTCCACCCAGAAGGTTTGATCCAATCTGGGGTAATTGAGGACCAGTGCCATACCTAATGCCTGTTTCATATAGTCCAAGATGGATTGCTCCTCCTCCCCCCACACAAACTTAGATGACTTATTCTGAGTTCCTCTTGTGAGGGCCATCAGCAGTTTGAATATCTTTGAACAGTTTGCTATAAACCTCCTGTTGAAGTTCATAGTTCCCAATATGGACTTTACTCCAGTGACATCTCATGGGGCACTTATTTCTCTTACAGCCGCTAATTTTCCTGGTTTTGGTTCTATCTCTTTTTCCAAGTTCAGGTGTCCCAGCATTGAAAATTGAGAGTGGGCAAAGAAACACTTGCTGAGGTTGATTTTCAGCTTAGCCTGGCTCAACCGTCTCAATATTTTCTCAACATCCCAAGTATGCTCCTCCATATTCTTAGAAAATATGGTGATGTTGCCAATGTATAAGACTACACATTGGGGAGATAGGTTCTTAAAGAGCTCTTCCATCAACCAATGATATTTTCTCTGGATTTCTTTATCCCTATTGTGAGTACCAGCCACTGGGATAAGTCTCTATCAGTGGTAAAGGTAGTAACTTCTTTTGACAACTCATCCAACTGTAACTGGTGATATCTCTTGGTGAAGTCAGTAGTAGTGAAGACCCTGGCCCCGCCCATTGCCTCCAACTATTCATTGATTTAGTGCATGGGTGTCATGAGCCGCCTTGTTTGTAACAGTTTGTAAAGTCCTTAATCCTTTATAAAAGAGTATAGGAATTCCGAGATTTGATTGTAAATATCAAGGCCGTTGCCACATCAATTTTTGTGGTTTTTACACCAATTAAAGCCGAAAACGTGAATCTTTATTTCTTTAAGTTTCAGACCAATTGAGCAAGTTCACAAGAATCTCTAATAAGGACCCATTCCGCAAACTAGGAAAATAATTCCATAAATAATTTCCTCTTTTCTTTATCAAGCTTTGCTTTTTAAAGAATCTTTTGTCCTTTTAATAAACTTAAGTCCATTATTACTTTTGTTTAGTGTTTGGGTAGTTGCCAGCAATCTTGAAAATGAACCATGTTATCCTTAGAAAGGAGGCAGCATGTGGGTCATGACAATGGGGTAGGCGTTGTTCACAGTATTACAATTTATACCTCTGAAGTCTATACATACCCTCAAGGTTTTGTCTTTTTTCTGTACACAGACAGTAGGAGATGCAAAGGTACTATTTGGCAGTTTTATTAATCTGGATTTCTCTAGCTGAAAAGTTTCTTTTATGGCCTGAGTCTCTGATGGGTTCCACCTTAGGGTGTGTCTTTTCATGGGGTTCCACCTAGTCAATTTGATCTTATTCTTGAACTTTGTTTGCCCATATTGTATTTCCCTTTAGAAATGGCTAAGGACCGCTTTTCTAGTATCTTCTTTATCTTGCTTTGATCCTCCGCTCCTAAGTGTTTAACTACCTTTCCAAAACCAATTTAATCACAAGAAAAGTAAATCAGAGGAAGTTCTTTATAAAATTTTAATCCCTCCCCTATGACTAGGTTCCCTACTTTTTCACCTTTCTGAAAGGTCTTCTGGCGGTAAGATAATTATTCTTTAATGCAATTGTGTGCATCCTCCCTTATTCTCCTACCTAGTTCATAACAGTTCCCCTGAACTTGCTTTGCCATGGAATAAACGGGTAATCTTCTCCTACCTCTAGTGTGCCATGCTTTACTCTAATTTCCCGTTTTTTCTTTAGGTGCCAGCTGCATTGTCTGGCAGCTATAGACCGCTCTTTCTACACATCCACCAGTCCCTTGATAGTAATTGAGCTTCAGAATTTTGTTGGCCATCTTAACTTCCCCAGCCTGGAGATCTACCTGTTCCCCAGTATTCTGTATCCAGTTCACGCCAAGTAGCAGGTTAAAGTGTACTCCATCAAATACTATGGCAAGTAGTGAAACACTTACTTTTCCTGCCTTTACCCAGAGCTTCTTGAATACATAATGTTTCTTTTCTGTAGTTCCTTCTGCAAAACTGAGAGTAAAACTAATCCTTGCATCTGCCACAAGCCCCAAATGTTCCATGCACCCTTTTGACACAATGACCCAAGCATCCAGTATCAATGATGGCCGTTACCAGTTGCTCCTTAAAATTTTTTTTGATTGTGACTACTGAGGTGTCAGTCAATTTAAAATTTCTGGAATCTAAAGACATTTTAAATGCCAATTTTTGGCTATCTGGTCTTCCTAGCTGCCTCAAATAAACCGTCCAGTTTCCCTTTTGTCATTGTAACCCAAACTCCCAAGCCCTTTGGGTTTTCCAATTTTTCCTTTGGGGCCTCCTCCCCCCTTCCAGGGTCTTCTCTTTTAGGTCTTTCTTGGGTTTTCCATACTTCTAAGCGACCTTAATTGTTGAAGGGACCTATCTTTCTCTTAAGTTATAGTATTTTTGAGGTGTTGCTTTCTTCTTGGGAGTGAGAGTCCTCTTTTCTACTCCTGCCCCTCTTTTCCCTGGCTTAGTTCTTTTTTATTATCCTTACACTGCCAAGCAATGCAACTTTTTTTCTTACTTTGGAAACAGGCTCTTTTCTGTTAGGTCTCTTTAGACATGTCCCTCATTGCCTGCTTCATCTCCTGCTTCCATTTTTGCTTTTCCTTTGGAGTCATTGGCCCCAGTCTTTCTTCAGTAGTTTCTTCTGCCTCTTCTTCCATTGCTAATGCAGACCTTTTGTATGGTTGGTGCTGTACCTCTCAGGGTTCTAATTTGTCCAACCGCTGGACCTCCTCTAAGAACTTTCTCCAAGTTAGTCATTTTTCTTGTAATCTCAATGTATGTTTTCTTATGTTCTTCCTTGTTCCTTCCATAAAAGCCCCTTTAATCATGTTGTCTGATTTTTTTCTTTTAAGTGACTTTCTGTCCTTTGAACCAGATTATATACAGCAAGATGTTCTCATTCTCATCTTACCTAAGTCCCCTAGCTAAAAAGAATGCCTTCTTGGGCCGCATAATGGGGCAGAAGGTTCTCCTGAAGCAAGTTTTAATTTTTTCCCAATCCTAAGCTTCTTGCAATCAATACTAGAACAGTAACTCTGGTCTACAAAAAGCTCCAAAGGCCTTGATCCAAGCTTTTTCTAAAATCCCTTCTGTATGTGTTTCTTAGTACTCTAAAGATTGGTATCCTTTTTCCTCATACCTGTGGTAATACTCTAACCTGGGCAGTACTTTCAAAGGCGTCTTGACTTTTGAAATCAGCTTGGGGAACTGCTCTCTAAAAATGCCCCCCATTTTAAGCTAAATGTTGGCGGCAAGCACTTTGATAGTGGCCACATGCTGCAGTACCTCCAAAAGATTCTGGTAATACCATTCCGCCATCCAGGCGTTGTCTCCTGCCATATAAGCAAAAACATTGTCCAACTCTTCTTTGGTTAATAAGGTTACATATATTTGCATCCTTTTGGGCCCAACCTCTAGGTGACCCCCATATGTTTGATAATCATCTGGTCAATGGCCGCCGCCAAGATGGGGTCATAACTAGCATGTCTGTTGTTACTTTGTGGGTAAGTTGCAAGCTAGTTGTATATAAGAACCAAGAGAAAGATAGCAAGGTAGACTTGTGAAGGTTAAGTAAATAAAATAAAGACATAATTTAGTTTATTAGAAACCTGTTTATTATCCTCTCTTTTCTCTCATTTTATCTTCTCTGACCATAGCTGCCCTTCTCCATTGTCCTCATTGTTCTTGTATCTGGATCCTTTTGTTCCAGTTCTGTATCAGTCTTCTTATTCTCCATGATCCTCACTCCTGATTCCTCCTCCAAGAGTTAACCCACATTTGAGGGAAACTTTCTTGTGTACCCCCTGATTGCTCTACCCCTCTCACCCTAATCTCTCCCCTATACTGTTCCTAAGGTTCCAATCAGGTTTCTCTAGACCCTCCCTACCATAGCTAGAAAGAACTCTAAGGTTGCAATGCAGATCCAGAGAGTTATACAATGATTACTAAATGTATTTCAAAAACATGCTAAATTAGGTAACCTTAAGTATGAAATCCCCAAATTTAGGTTTTGGAAGTACATTAATGAGTATAAGCTTATGAGAAGCTTAATTAGTATATCTTAAATAGATAAGAAATATTCAAATTAGGGTCAATAAATGCTGAGTAAAGTGAATAATAACAAAAAAAGTTGTTTAAACATACCAAATTATGAAACCAAACATTGAAATAGAATGCTTTTCAGGAAGAAAGAAAACCATAAAGGTTTGGAAAGCTAAAAAGCTAAGTAACAAAAAGAAAGAAAAGTGTCAAGTTTTTTTCTCTGAGTATTACATCCAAAAGATTTTTTATTGAAATAAAGTGATGATTGTTTGAATTTACTATAATATTTTTATTCTTTATAACATATACTTATACTATTGTTTAGAATCAATAAATAACAAT
>CAOJZF010000021.1:0-21555 GCA_948465475.1 Thalpophila matura
GAAATAAGACCATGAGGAAAACTAAGTTTAATATTGAAATTTTTTTGGTACTATTGGACTCTAATACTAATAACATATTTTTATCATCTTGCATTAACGAGGTTCTTCTTTACAAACAAATTATATATCATTTGTATACAATAGTGTTTATTTCGATTCTCTTCTAAATACAAATTAAATTATTTAGTATAATGAGAACAAAGATAAATAAATAGATTACAAGAAAAAAAAATAGTTATTGAAGTCCAAGAATCTTAAAATCTGTTGTAGTGAAAATTAGATAGTAAAAGTTTTTCCTAGTGAAAATCCAATTGGTAGATTTCCATAGAAAGTCTCTACTAATAAACAAGTTAAATTTAAATTAGACTAAATACTTTTTATATGAGTATAAGTTCCACTAAACACTATAGTAGCTTGAATTTCTAAAAAGAATCAAAATTTATTACAGAAATTTTTATATGTAAGATGTGTTTTTTTAATATTTATATAATGATCTGATTATTTCATATAGAAACATTTTGTCATAAGTTTTAATTCTTTTATAAATTCATTATTATCTAGTGATTAGCACAATACTTATCTATGCAAAAATTCTTAAAGTCTAGTAAATACTTAACTTTTTCACTATCAGAGACTTTTTGGCAGAAATCTACTAAACAGTTTTTTATCAGATAAAATTTCACTATTTGGATTTTTACAAAATTTCTAGTTTTTCGGACCTCATTGACTAGCCAGAAAAGAGACTAAATTTCATACTGCTTTAGTCTTTTCAAGCCCAAACCTTTTCTTTAGCAAAAACAGCTTCCTTGATATTGAGAGTCTAAGTTTAGTATCATAGAGGTACAACTATCAGATTACAATGGTACTTACTCAAATTTGACTTTTTATATATTTTATAAGTTCATATTAGATTTTTTAATTAGTAAGAAACAAGTTCATTTTGTCACCCAGATCCGCGAAATCCAAAAACAGGGCAAAAATTCTGTAAGTACCCTTTTTTAAAATTTTATATGTCATAGTCGGCTCAAATTTAGAGTATTTCCAATAAGCTCATTCCATTAATGGTGTTTAGTAACAATTATAGCTCTTTAGCTGTTAATATTTTTTAAAAATATTTCCAGAATCTCAGGTAAATTTATTGATCTGATTTATCCAGTGATTTAAACATTTTGGGAATATTCTATTAATAAACCAGATCTTTTTAAATTTATATAATAATTTATAGATTAAGATGAAGGTTTCTTTTAGTAATTCCTATATTGATGCTTCTAATAAATGTTAAAAAAACCACCATCTAAAAGATGTGGTTTTCTTTTTTTTCAACTGGTAATCCATCTTTATTAGTGGCTTGGGGTTTGGAATTAAAGCCTTCTGGCAGATGCCAATGATGGCCTTTTCTAGGGTGTCAATATATGATTTGAGTCTGCCATTATGAACTTGTCACCTGCTATCAAGGCCTGTACAACAATTTTTTTCTAATGAGGATTTTCTGTGTAAGAGCATCAAACTACTCTTTAGTGCTGCTATGTTTATTATTAAAATTACTACTGTTTTAAGTTTTTCATAGCAATCTAACAAATAAATTTCAGAAATCTAAATTATTATAGAATTTAGTTTAGATTTTATAAATCCAAAATATTAAGCATCAAGATAGTGTTATTTTGGGGTCAAAAAGTTTGTTGTTATTCCTGATTGGTCTTGGGCTTCAAAAGTTCCAGTTTTTTGATTATTGGTCACTAATTTCTTGAGGATGGCCAAAAAAGGTTTAAACTAGTAATTTTTACTTTGATCTATTAATTATATCTTAGTTTTCTAATTAAACTTAACTTATTATATATTTTGATTTTTTCAAACTTATAAGAAGGCTTGCTCTAAATTTAACATGAATTTAGCTAAGTATTAGAGATTAACTTGTGATAGGTACTAGAACAATGTACATCACAAATAAATTAACTTAACCTGTATAATTACAACAATAAGCATTCTAAGGTCTATGAAATTAATAGATTAAGAGAGATAGTTGGATAGATTTACAATAATAAACTATCTGGTTTCTAAATAGTAAATGACTAATTTAGATAACAGTTAGAAATCTCCCCTTATCTATTCTAAATTTGTTAATATAAAGTAACTCTATGAGATAAATGAACTTACTATATATCAGAACTATTAGTACTAAACTGATCTCTTGATAAGGAGTTGCAATTGTTTAAATTATCAATCTTTATTTAGTTATCACTGTTTTTTGATATAGAATTATACACTTATAACATACAAAGGACATCAGAATCTTCTAAAAATTTACAGAAAAAATATTGGATGTTTCTAAAAAATATTGGATAATCTTACAAAAAAATATGTTATTTTTTTGTTGATAATCATAGCTCTAGAAAAAAAAAAGATAACCTACTAACAATAAAAACTATTATGCTTATAGCTATCCCCCTTTAAATTAATAAGTTCAACTTCCCTCCATTGTCTAGAAAAAGCAATGACCTAACTCTATTCAGATGATCTAATTACTTACTTATAACAACATCATCAGAAATCTCAATCTTGATTGGAAAGTAGACCTAATTTAACCTGACTAATTTCCCTAATTTTAAATCATATAATAATGTTTATATACAAATAGGGTTTGTAATGGTATTTTTTTCACCAATCATATTCATATATAACTGAATATAGATAAGGATGCTAAAAGTAATTTTTTTTTGGTTTAGGAGAGTACAGGTAGATTAATAATGAAAAAACTATACTCATCTATCAGATACTTAGAAGTTGCAGAAGAGTAACAGGGGAGATGGGAAATACTATTGCCTCACAATATTTAGGTTTATAATAGTCAAAAACTCAACCATCCCAAATAAAATTTATTGAGCTTATCTTTGCCAAATCATTAGCATAAATAAAGTTTCAGTGGCATAGAAACAAAGGTGCCACTAAATTTATTCTTTTCAGTACCCAGGGGGAAATATTTAAAAATATATTAAAATTTTGAAAATGGACGGGTGAAGAATGAGCTAATTCTTTTAGATTGAGCAATAGTTCTTATTAGGATGTTTTTTAGCCTTGGTGCCTATTGAGTTAGTAAAGTGATAGACTAAATAAATTATGAGTACCCTATTGACAAATTTATTATATGAAATTAATAATGAACTTAGACAACAATCTATTAAATAAACTAAAGCATTGCTATCTTGGTAGCCCAACAAAGAGTCATGCAATGTGAGACCCAACTATTTTAAATCAAACAAATTTAAAAACAGTTAAAGATAAATCAATCATTTAAAGACCTTAAAACTAATAAAACCAACCTAACCTGCCTCTAATATATTGATCTAATTTATTTGTTATAATTTCATATAAGAGCTAAAGTAATCTCAACCTCAATAGTTTTGATATCAGGGTATCAATTTATATCAAAATTAGAGAGATGGTGGATGAGGGGGGGGTAAAGAGGGGTTAAGTAGGGGTTATTAGGTATTAGGGTTTGAATAATTGGGAAAGAGGGGTAGATTAGGGGTGAGATGGTGGGCAAGAAGAATGATTGGTTTTAATAGTGGGGAGAGGGAATATAAAGAAATTTAGTGATAATTTAGATAGTGAGGTAAAGGTGGTGGTAGCAGAAGTAAATGTAATAATCTTAAACCCTCAAAAGAAAATGCTAGATTTTCATAGTGAAGCTTGCAGTTGGCTAGTTAGATAGTCTTTAGGTTTTTTACTCTTAAATACCCCCATATCATCTTAGGATCTACTAAAACTATTTTTGGTCATTTGTTGTAAAGTATCGGGTAAGTGTAGGATGATGATAAAAACTCTAAGATTTCACAATTAGTGTGGAAATTGATTATAAAACCATTTACTTTTTAATTTAAGATTTATATCTAAAATAGTAATAACTAGATATCTTTGCTATCTAAAGTTTAAGTCATATATTAGTCAAATATAAGGTATGGTGTTTTAATTGGGCTATAGTAAACAGATCAAAATTTTTGATAATTATGCATTAGCCCAAATTCTTCTTAAATATAATTTTTTCCATCTATCTAATAAAGAAAAATTATGGGTGAAAAGAAATTTTTAAAGATTTAATTTTAGGGGTAAGTTCTATCTTTGACTCAGGCTTTAAAATAAAAAAACTATCACTTTTTATGATTGTGTTATGCTTGATAGTTTTCATCAGATCTTTTTTTCACGTAACACATTGTATACTAGTTATTTGAGTTTTGTATTTTTTATAACTAATTTATCTATGTATCTTTCATTTTTTTTATATCTTCTTAGCAAAAAGCAATTAACTAATTCTATTTGTAGTACTTTTGCATTAGGTAGTTTCTAATCCACTTTTTTGTAATAAATAGGATTACAATAATTTATTATTAAATTTAAGTACTCTACCATACCAATAACATTTTAAAGATTATATTGTTATCATCTTTTAAACTATGACTAAGATAGAATAATACATGATACATGTGTTTTTTTTTGAAATTATAAGAAACTATATTAGATTAAGGTTACAAAAAAAATATTTAGTTGACATTTAGCTAATTTGGCTTCTTTTTTTTACCTTCTGTTTTTATCTTAGCTGACTTTATATATATATACCATTAAAAATAGGTATGAGAATCATTGTAAGAAAAAGCATCTAAAAATTGGAAAGAAAATAATAGTGAAAATTAACCAAATGTAAATAAAGTGAACTAGTCTAATAGAAACCCCAATTAAGGCAATTAAGACTCACATTTATCAATTGAAAGTTCATGTATATCTGATGTGATCCTGGACCATCATTCTGTAACTGTCTTCAGATTTAATTCTCCACTCTTTGTGGCTACAGAACTAATCATACTAGTTCAAATCTTTTTCATTTGATATGGATAGACTCTGCTCCTCAAGTCTATATAACTTATTGTCACTTGTACTTCCAACCAATCTTTTCTTGATACTGCTAATAAATTCCTTTTAATGTAGGCTGAAAGCTTGGATCAATCAACATGAAGATTAAGTTTTTTGTTCCTGAGATAAAAGACAAAACTAGAACATAAAAAAGTACTAGAGAGGTAATTTCAATCTCAAATCCATTAGAATGCTGGCTACAAGAAAGGGGAATAAATATGAAGCAGGAGATTGGATATATAGAACTAACTCAAAAAGTTTAGTATATATATAAAAATTGGAATTAACTATATTCTCCAGTATAGAGACCCAATTTTTTGTTAGGATCAGCAATTTTCTTTGAGATTGATGTATAAATTATTACAGATGATATGTAACCTGAAAATTCTCTAATTAAACCTGAACATGACCAAGAAAACGACTCAAGCTCAAAATATTAAACTAGGAAGTTCTGTAACATATACCATGTAAAATTGGCTCATTTCTCTGCCATCTCTATGCTTAAAAAAGCAATTTTTGTACTTATCTCGTCCATAACTCCCATTAGCTGTAAGTATCAGTTAATATAAATAATATTTAATTTTTATTTACTGTAATAACATATATTAAATATTACAATGTATACTAAGACCAGTTAAGTATAGAATGGGTAAAACAACATCCTTGGGTGTTGTCCCAACATGAAAATGAGGTGAGCATTTATAGCCACTAAAGTATTGAATGCAACATAAATATGATTTGTGAAGTTAATTAAAACTCCATTTATTCCACTTAATGTATCACTAATAGTCTAAATGTTGTATGCAGAGAGATGCCTTAGAAAATCAATAAATGCAATTATGGCCTGAAACCGTAGTGTATCTCAATTCACAAGACCTGGTATTAAATGAACTTTAAAAGTTAAGCTTAGAATTCAACATCTTGCTTACCTATTAGCATACAGGTTGGAAATACTACCACTGCAGAAACTAGACTAATTTTATTCACTGTGTCTTGTACATCCAAATCGATCTCCTTGAAACTAATATTTACAGAATATTTTAGATGTTTTAAACGTTTCAGTCTCTAAATTCTCAAGAAGAAAATTGTGTATATGACAAAGAAAATAAATTTACTTAAATTGAAGTTAAGATGATGTAATTTGATTATATAAAGTTTGTTCATAATCTAATTAGCCATTAAGTTCATAAAGTAATCTAAAAACTATATGAATAATTAGTTTTTTTAATTACTTTACATATAGACTTAGAATTTTGTCACATAATTATATTTTTATGTTATTAGTTATTTCACTTCTTTCTTATAAAAACTTTGCAAATGGATAAACTCTACTATAAAGTAAATATCAATTAATTTGTTTAAATATTGGCTAAAGCCCTATTTTATTAAGCTAATGTGAATTTTGTAAACGAGCTGTCTATCTTAGCAATTGAAATCACAAAAATAATATTTTTAGAATTCAGTTAGAAAAATTGTATTATTAAATTAATTTCTGAATATAAAATAACCTGATAATTTCTAATTAAACATATATGGCATATGTACCCATTTACTGGGCTGTATAATAAGTGATCCACTTAGGTATGTTGGATTAATTGAATTAAGATTTTATTTGCCAAAAAAACTTTGGGCTTAAATTGATTTTTGAAAGAGTTCAGAAATAAAAAATTTCAATTATTTTCTTTTAACAATTTTTCTAAAATATTCTGACCTCATTAAGCAGCTTAAGATACTCAGGTTCAATATTTATTTATGCAACATCAATTCAAGAAAAGAAATTAACTCAAAGAGGATAGTATAGATAATTTTCTATCATCTGCAACTAGAAACTGGGTTTAGAATCAAATTAAGAAAATTGTGATTTATACTTTTAATGATGTGAAAGTTTAAATAAGAGTCTTAAGAGATGTATGGCTCAATTGATATTGCTTTTCCAGTTGACCAACTCTGCTTTTTCATTAATCTCTAGTGCAACCAATATATTTTATCACACAAAAAGAACTAACCAGGTATACTAAATGTGAACCTGTAGATTTTAGATACCACTGAGTTTTTATTGTTCAAGTAAAAAAACAAAAAATAAAACAATCATGTCTAACATAATATTAACCCAATATCAAGGTGAGATTTTAAAACTCCCTATTATCTTATCCAAAAATCATTACTATCTAAATTTGAAAATTATTTTGCTCCAGATTTTTTAGTTTCTCCTAATAAAGTTTTTGTTATAACTTTAGTCCTTTAAAAGTTTATCAATATAATTGCCTGCTAGATTGAGCAATCAATGACAATAATTTAAGCCCGCAAGTTTCCAATAACTCTACTATCTTACAATATTCAATGGATCTTGGATTTTCTTACCCAAAGCGTGATACTAGGTCTTTCTAAAGCTTATTTGTTATTCAAAGAAAATAAAGAGAATCTATTTTTAAGAACCTAAAAAAGGTGTACGATTTGTAACATATTCAATATTTTCTTATCAATTTTCGTTTTAATCTAAAATATTAGAAAAAAAATGGGGCATTGTCAACAATTGCATGGATGAACATATAACAGTGTCCGTTTTTAATCCATCTTGATTTTTCTCATTTATAATTGATTCGTCTTGTTTGTCCAAATTATCCCTAAAATTAAGCAAGGCGTTCCGAATAAGCTGACTAGTTTTTTAATCTGTAAACCCTTATTGGTGCAAAATTTTAAGGTGAGTCAATATTTTAGATATCATGTAGAATAAAATAAACCCTATTTATAAGAAGACAGGACTATTGTAAGATTGAATCCTTGAAAACCTTGACATGTCAATTTTTTGTGACTAAAAGATAGTTTAGCTCATCATTTTTTATTCACTTGGCACTAAATATATAATAATAACAACAATCTCTTCTACCTTTCATAGTTAACAATAAAAAAACTATATCTTTATCACTTAGTTTGATTTTTTTATTAAGGTTTTTTTTTGGATCTTTAAAGACTGATAATAATTACACTAATATGAAATTAAAATTAATTGTGTTTTTATATTGCTAAAGACAAATATTTAAAAGTGCTAATTTTTAATGATTTACCATGATAAATATTAAGTTCATATATATTATATATTACATTGATATATTTTATAGATAGATCCTCTTTGACTTTGTATTTTAAGTTAAAAGATATACAAAAACATAGATTATCAGCTCAATTTTCAATGCAGAATCTAGGAATTATTTAAGAGATCTTTAAACAGCTTTGAAATATATAATTATTTTAGAAGAAAAAAGTAAATCAATTATAAGTCTTTTGACAATGCTTCATATTTACCAACTTTTTAGAATATTTTATTGCTTGACTTGAGGTTTCCTTTGGCAACAATTGAAAGCTTAAGCTGTTTTTTCTCCTAATTTTTTCTTTTAATAAATGATTTTAGCAATATAAAAATTTCCTAAGTATATATTAAATGTGTTGCATCATTTACAACCTCATTAGACAGCAAAGAACAGGCGTAGTTTTTGAAATTAGGACACATTATCTAAGTCTTATTCAAAGTTAAGAATATTAGTTTTATATAGCAACTTATTAGTTTTTTGATATGCATTAGCATAATCCAAATGGATTGATTTAGCATAAGATACAAAAACCTTAAATATGAGCCTAGTTTCCTAATCAGAAGTGTAGATTGTAGGACTTGACTATAAAATATCCATACCATCACAAGATAATCTATAATTCAAATATAACCTAACTAATAATGCCTTTCAATGATAGATTAAAAACATATTTCTATAATTTTATAACTTCTAAAATTAATTATAAAAATGAAAATTATATCTACAAAGTTGTAAAAAGTAGTAAATGTTTGGATTTATATAAGAAAAGAGATAGACACTTCTTTAAAAAATTGTATTAAAATATCTTATGTTAGAATTTTTAAACTTCTAATGATAATTTTTTCATCTAAAAGATTATTAAAATGAAAAGTGATGATATAATTTTACTTTTTATAAAGTTTCATATCTATATCTCAACTAATTTAGAGGTCATTATGAATCTGCTTAGTCAGAAACCTTATCTGTTTATCACTAAAGTTTCCTACATTTTCTGAGCTTACCTCTTACTAGACTACCAAAAAAGCTTAGTCTTAAGTACCCTCCACCTAGTTTATGTGAATGTAAGTTAAAAAAATCCCCATTAATCTAATTTAATCTATTCTCTCAAAAATTATTCTAATACAATGTTCCACTTCCAAAATTAAAGAACTAATCCTTGCCTTTGTGATTTAATTAATCTTATGATAAATATCTACCTATTTTATGAAGCTACTTTATTATACTTCATAAAACTACTTAACACCAAAATCATTTCTCTACCTCTCTCTTTGATACTGACTCCTTAAGTTCATATTACAACATCTACTAAAACTATCTTGATTCTAATAATGCTACTAAACTAATCACATCCAAGATAGAGGATTACTTTATATATGAATACTAAAATTACAATACTAGAGTATAATTTTTCCTCAATGATTAAAGAGAAACTAAATATACTAATCAATGATATACAGTCTGACCTGAAGATTTTTATTGCTAATAGTTTAGAAACTTTGCAGATCTCTTATTACTAGTATTGATGGTGCTATACAAGATCAGTTTAATTAAAAGTTCAAAAACATAATAAATTTTTTGATCAAGTTAAGTACATAGGATTATTGTCATTAAAAATAGTCCAGACAGCAATATTTTATTAGAAAATAGTTTGTGTCTTAACCATAAATGATATACAACAAGGAAAATATTTATTGTCCCTAAAATTTAATATCAAAGCCAATGTTCAATTTGCCTAAATTTACTGTAGAATTAGATCATACTATATGAGATTCTTGTCAATATTGATATCTGACCCGCAAGATTCTTATCACTAGTATTAGCTGGTTATAGACAAAAATCTTATTAAATAGATATTAAAACATAACACAGAAGATCTTTACCAAATGAGTAACAATAAGTATAAAATCTGATATTGTAAGCAAAAAACAAATCTTAAAAATGTCCAAAATAAAAGACAACTACAAAATTTATATGGACTAAGATCCCAATATTTACAGCTATATGCTACATTTTAATTAATTGACTAGTTATTAAGCTTTACACATTATAAAATGATATCTATAAAACTCTATAAAATAATTTATTATGTCAGATAATTAGAGAAGTTTCTGTTATTTTCATACTTAATAATACAAAAATTATCAAGAATTGAATTTTTGCTAAAAAATAAGGATTTTTTATAAAGAGTTGAAATTGGCTCCTAGCTAGTTCTAATTAAATGTATTTAAATAATCTCTCTTTTTTAGACAGCTCTTGTTCAAGGTTTACTGCATTTAGGGTCTAAATGTAGTTGCATAAACTAATTAAAATAAAAAATGTCAAGTATATAGGAATTTGATGATACTACAACCATCACTGGCTCAGAAATAATCAAAGAAAGTTAAAAAAAAGACACTTTTACTAGAAAACATTTATACTTAAAGATTCTTTATCTTTTTTAAAATTGTTATTTTTAGCTCAAAATCTTAACTTGTTGTTCCTTTAAAAAGCGTCTCTATATGCTAAAAATGTAGACACAACTCCCATTATAAGTTATAGATAGGATTTTTTTTTCTTGATCCTTGCAAAAATAGTCTAAAAATTCTCTGCAATGTGGGTGTGCCTCCAGCCCAGTAGCGCTCTGTAAATATTCTCTGGGATCTCAAGTGTTAATTGTGTTTTTGACAAGACTCACTTTATGGGAGTGTCAACTTTGTAGGTTATATTTAGAGTGATAATACCACCTATACTATTTAAAATATTTGTTGAATACTTTACCACTATAGTAGAAATATAGCCAATGGCTTCAGACAGGGAGCCACCTATCAAGGCAGATATTGTTCTTGGTGCCCGCTGAGGAAGAATTGATAGGCCTTAAGTTATGGAAGTATTGTAGTAACAATGTAAAAGTGGAGTGAAGTTGGCCCAAAGGTAGACCTGGGATGAATGGCTGTTTGAATTTCATCCTGTGGCACTAGCAGGATCAACTTAAACTTTTTTGTTGGGTGTGATTCTTTAATTGGTTGTAGGAAGAATGTTTAGATTTTTAGGGTAAAAAGGTAGAGAAAGTGCATGCTAAATTTGTTGAAAGACAAAATAGGCTTTTATTACAGATAATACATTATTTGAAAATCGGAGAGGAATGATGGTGGAGTAGAGAACTCTTTTATCCATATTGCAGGGGATCCAGGTGTTAATATTTCTGTAATTTTGATCCATGTAGGTAGTTTTGGTAAACTCAATTACTAAATGATTTAAGAGAATGAATTTGCCTCCAAATCCCTTGTCCCCCTTTGATCATTAAGCATTTCTAGGTTAGGTTGGTTTCTATTTGGTATCTAATTATAAGTCTATTGGTTGCTTGTGGTTAGGAGTTACAATAATATGGCTGAAATGATAATAAAGGTTTTTCATCACTATTTATAAATTTATATGAACATTTTTACCGTTAATAGGTTATAAAGCCAATAAAATCAACAAATGATACATCTTCAGTTCCATAGATGAGTTAATTATTAGTAAATTATCTAAGATGCTCTTATAGATACTTTCTAGATTTATATTCATAAAATTTTATGTTACAATAAAGGCATATTTTTAGTAAAGTTTTATACTTAAGTTTTGTCATTCTTGCTAAATCCCACCACATTTTTTTATGTGCTGTATTTTTTCTAATCACAAAATTCAAATTTCCGTGTTATCTAAAGTTAATATAAATCTAGAATTATTTAGTTTGGGCCAGTTACTTTAGGGTATTAGAAAAAAAATTTTTGTTGGAGCCATAATGTGGTAGCAATATTTATGATGTAGATTGGGGACCCAGGAAAAAAAGATAAATAATTGATGATAGGGCTAATTAAGATTAAGATACAAATAATTTATATATGATTGATTGCAAGAAGGTGGCGAAATGAAGGAATAAACCAAATTGTAAAATATAGACTAAGAGAAAAAAAAACTTAGAGTACTTAGAACCTTAACAAACAAATAATTTAACCTGGAGAAAAAGAAATATAAGGAAAAATTGAAAAATATATATTAGAGATTAATTGTAGCAAGTAAATTACTTAATTTGATCAAGAGTCTTTATTAAATTTCACACATTGACACCTGATTATATCAGCTTACTTCAATATGGTTAAACTTCAAACAAAAAAATTCCTAATATTTAGAAATAGTTTTTAGAATTGTCTAGAACAATGTTCTTTCACTAGTTAAAACTTTTCCAAATTAGCAAGTTTTCTGAATCCTGCAAATTCCCAAACCTTGTATGCCAATAATGCAGCTTGACTGATCTCTCTACATCCTAAGTATCAAAAGCCCAAGATTTCTTGATGCAGGCATACTACTGAGAAAAAGTCCTTGATAATATGAAGGCTATCAAACATGTGAATCTATTAAAGGAGGGATCTGACAATGTTCAGAAAAGATATATTTAAGGAGTAATTATAAAACCTCTATTAGTTTGCTATTAATAGGAGAATGTAAAAGATATTTGCTGTGTGTTCCAGCAATTAATGATAGCTGAAAATAGTATAGATCTTTGCCAAGGAAACCCAGAAATAGTGAACAAAGGTTGAACATGTGAACTGTTTGCCTCATGTTATAGTAAGTTTTTTCTGGAGGTTTGAAAGACAGTGTGTGGAGGTTAAATGTGTGAACCATTTGCCGTTTTTATAATAGATTTTTGCCAGAGGAACCAATAAACAGTGTTCTAAGGTTAATGTGTGAACCGTTTTATTTGATACTGTGTTCTTAGAATGAATAATTCAAACAAGACTCTTTCAGTTTAGGTATACTAATTTTTTTTGCAGATGTATTTATTATTCTTTTAATAGCTAGTCTACCTAGATATAAGGTGTCTTATTAGATAGCATAGTTTTGATATATTAATATGTTGGCTTTTAAATATAAGATGAATTATGTGTATAATACTATTAAGATTTATTTATTATATTATCAGGGAAAATTATACTACTGTTTAAAAATCAATCAGCCATTATTTTATAGTATTTAGTTCAGAGGATTAAGCCTAGTATGAATATTGATTGAGGTTTAAAGCAACTAATATTCTCAGTGTAATATTAGGCAGAGGATCTTAATGTTCAGGCTGAACTTTTTTTTATTTAGTCTAAAAGATTTGAGACTACAATATTTATGATAGTGAGAGTTTAAAAAGGGGTTACCTCAATCATTAACTTTCTACTTATGCATCCTATAGCAATTGATTGCCCATATGTTTATGGTTCTATAATCAGTCATCCTTAACAATTGATTATTACTTAAGAGTGTAGACTTGTTATTGATTGATCTGATGGATCTTAAAATGTTTGGCAATTATCTATTGTGTTGTTTTTGAATAATTAATACAATATTGATATACCAAGCTTTTTAAAAAATATAGATTAAACTCAAGATACAAAAGGATTTAATTTGATCTTATTATGGGTTAAACTTCAATTTACCTTTTTATTTAAGAAACCAATCTTAAAATTACCCCTACCATTTTAATAGGTCTTCATTAGAGCTTGAATCCCAATTAAGATATCTGAGCTAGCTAATATTAAAACTTTATTCCTAATATTTGTAAAATTTAATTTACATAATTAAGAACAACTTTACATTTTTTAAAACTTTTTGGTTCTCATTCATCTCTTTAGCTTCTCTTTAACAACCAACTTTAGACCCAAATCATTATTGATACAAGATATCTATCCCTTCTTTTGGTTACTATATATTTGGTTAACTTCTCTGCACCTGGAATCTAAAAATTCACCATGAAAGATATCATTTCCATTTTTAATTCAATTATTATGATTCTCTTTGCTAGCTCTATTCTTGATTTCTGATCAATTGTCTATAGATCAAGGATTGAGACCAATCCATTATAATTGAAACTGGTTAATTAATATCTAAGCTTCTATAAGCATAGAGATAACCACATTATAAAAGATTCCCAATCTTTTTCCTGTATACCACTTCTTGCCCTAAAAATAGGCTCCTAGTTGGTCTAAAAAGCAAAAATATTGGCATATGGGGGCTATTATAGGTGTTAGGATTGTTTGCAATTTACTAATACCAGATACCTGGTCATTTTCCTTAGCATTGGATCCAATCCACTCCCTCATTCATTAGGACCCATTCAACACATACTGGCTATTGGTAACTGCTGTGGAACAATCTATTGATACATATTTTTACACCTAATTGCTATTGCATTTGCCTTATACTAGATATATTCCAAATTCTAGTCTAACACTAGGGTGTCTTAAATGGTTACCTTTACCAAACCTTTTGTTCAATGGGGCTTCAATTAGCTTTATTGATCCTGTCTAAAGCTGAAGTTTCTCCTTAGCAAATGAAAAGATAGATAGCAGGAATTGTATTGGCTGAAACTTTACATTTCAGGCCCCATTCTACCTTACAATTCCCATTGTTGACCATTACTGTAATGATTAACTCAGATCACCCCTAGTTTGAGAAAATATAACATTATTAGTACAAGCTTAAAAAATCTTATTTGTAGCCTCTGTGTCTTTGTAGACAACTTTGTTTACAATTCAGAAGCTCTGACATACTATATTGTAAATATTTATATTATGAACTTTTTCCCAATTTACAAAACAACAATGAATAGAAAAGATATATAACTATATTGTTGGTAGCCACCATCAAGATGATTATTATAAACTATAAACTGGGTTCCTCTATAAAACTTATAAAGAATCTAAATCTATCTCATATATACATTATAAAAGCCTATGAGATACTATCCTGGACTACATAATGATTAAATAGATTCAAGCTGGTATATTTCACTTTCTTTACAAAAGACAAACTTGCATAAGAGATTAAGCTCTCATTATTAAAGCTACTACATATGATCCTAAACAAAAGTCATATGAATTAGATCAAATTAATATAAGAAAAACAAAGTTTATAAAACAAATGTCAATACTTTAAACTAGAATTATCTGATATATTATTTACTTTTATCTATTAGACAATGATAGATTTTTGAATAGTATGATAATGAAATTTTTAATCTACTAAAGTATCACAATATCTACTAAGTTGAAAGTAAATTTGAAGTTAACAAAAAAGCCTCCTATAAAGGAACATGAACATAGATTGGTAACCTTTTTCCTATCCCAAAAATCAACCAATCACCTAAATACCCTAGTACTGCCAACCAATCTATCACTTAAAATCTTTACCAAATTCAAGTGTTGTGGGAAAGTCAACAATATCATTTATAACCTCCTCTATCACTTTATGAAGACTTAAATGGGAGAATAATATTGTATAGAGTAGGGGATTAATCATCTTTAGGAGAGGAGGTTTTCTAACTTAAGAAAGCTTTATAAGTTATAGATTATGAAGACTAACAGATACTGTATCATCCAGCAAAATTAGCCTCATCAGACTAGAAATCAAATAACATAGGATCCTAATTAACTTTGTTTCAGCCTGCCAAAGTAGTATGGAGAGTATAAAATCAATGATGAAAATAAAATCTAAAATTCAACCTTTAATTGAGAGGAGGTAGTTTGAGGCAAAAAGGGAAAGAAAGGTGATAAAAAATTCTTTATAGGGTGGGTTAAGAAAAATAATTATCAAAAATATGAGGAAATTTATGGTAAAAGGTAGGGGTGGAGATGGTAGTGTTAGGTTAACGATCTAGAATGTAATGGAAAATTTCAAAGAAGATGAATATAGATGATGGTATAAGAAAAGATATCAGAATCAAATCTATAAGTTATAGTATAAGGATGTTTTGAAAGGGAGTAAAAAGACTATAAAAAAAAGATTATTTCAAGTTTTAACTGTATAAGATAAGATTGAATATCAAGGAAAATTTAGAAGGGAGGGATTTTATAATTGCTAGATTCAGTATCTTTAGAAACTCATTAAAATTTAAAATGTGAATCAATAAAAAGTTAAATAACTTTAGATATAAGATTAAGTGATGGATTATAATCATAGGATGGTCAACCTAAGACTTGAAAATCTAAAGGTTCATCAGTCTCAAAGTTCAACTATATCAACTAACGGGATAGAAACTTAAGAGTAGAGATATATAAAAAGAAAGGTCACCTCTTTGAGGGATAGATGGGGGAAAGGGGGTTGATACTATTATCTAGTAGTGAGGTTTGATTTTTTTTCTATAGATTAGAATGAGTTTGAGTTAGTTTTTCAAGTTTTGGAGGGTAGTATTATTAAGAGAATGAGATAGACTCTAAAAAGGGATTTTCAGGTAAATAGTTTGAGGAGGAGATGGAAGGAGGGTTCTTAGGTTGATTTTTAGTGGTTCAAGAAGTTTTTTTACTAAACTTGATTTAGGTTAGAAGTTTTGTTCAATATTTTGGGGAACAATTGGAACTTTAATCATAGTTTAGCTAGTTTTAAAATGAGTTTGAAGATTTTTGTCTATCTTCTTTCCTTCTCATCTTTCACAATTTGTCTTTATGTGAAAATATAGGGGGGAGTGGGGAGGAGAAGATGATAAAAAGTTGTAGATGGTTTCTAAGTTGAGTTTTTTTTAGAGATTCAAGATTAGTGAATTGTAGGTTAATCCTTTCACCCACCACATTAAATTTTGTGATGAAGGAGGTGAGAGGGTGGAGGAGAAAATGCTATCCTTTCCATAACACCTTGGGGAGACCAAGATTGCGGGAGAAATAATTATCCCAAAAATGATCACTACAAAACGGTCTATCACAAAAATTCTTTGGAATAGGCTATTTTATGATAGATTATTTTGTAATAGGCTAGTTTTTGGATATATCATTCTAGGGGGGTTTATAGTTGAAATTCAATATAATTTAACTATCTTTCTATGTTTATTATTTTGATTTGTTTTTCTATTCTTTTAAAACTCTAAAATTCTGAGAATAGGATTCTTTCAGAATAAACAGACTCGGGTTAGAACATTTCGCAATAAAGAAAGTTCCCGAGATCGCGTCGCGAAGAGGGGGGTTAAAACCCTTCTCTCGGGGGTAGAGACGCGTCTCTCAAGTAAAATGGGTTAGATTATTTACTTTTTAACCGAGAATGAATAGAACGCGAAATTTCAATAGGAGGGAACGAATGGGTTGGATAAGCGACTTGCTGCGGATACTGAAAAGAGGTGAGTAATTTTTCGATAGATGAATGGGGAAGAGTTATAATGGTGGTACGGGAGATAAGAGGAAGAGGAAGAGAGTTTAGGTTTTTTATTGTTTAGAGTTAAGAAGAGAGGGATGGTGTAGAGAGAAAGAGTATAGAATAGGATTAAAGTTAATTCGTTTTTTTCATTATCGTAGTTTTGGTATTTATTAGTGATCAGATTTTTTTAAAAACTAATTAGAAGGAGTAGCGTTTTAAATACATAGAGAGTTCGTTGTTGTGAGATTAGTGTCAGAGTGACTTTCATCAATTTTTGTAAATAACTAGCGAGAGAGATCCTGATTATAATGGATACGGAATTATACGATCTGACGTTATCGGAGGAGGCGATGGAGTGGGTAATGGAGTCGGAGAATGGAGAGGAGGGGGAAGGTGAAAGAGAGGGAGAGGAAGGGTCCGATTCGGACTTCTTCTCCCCTACTAACTTGGTACTCACTAGACCTGGTAAACGTAAGGTAAATGACTTTTTTAAAATTATAAGTGGGAGAGTGAGGGGTTGGATGGAAGAAGGTAGAAAAAAGAGGGAAAGGGAAGGAAAAGGAAAAGGAAAAGGGAAAGGAAAGGAGTGAGTAGTTGGTATGTGGTGCTGGCGAAGTAGTTTTTTTATATATTGATTTAGAAGCTAAAACGAGAATAATCGGAAACTATAACCATTCCAACCTTCTTATTTCATTTTTTATTTTTTATTATAAAGTTGGGTGGAGAGCTTGAAGTTTCTTAGTTGATTCTTTTAACCTATCGCAATACTTGGCTGTTACAAGGGAAACCTTTCCTTTCCTTTCACTTCTATTACTAAACTTACGTTCTCCGTCCAGTTCGGCGATTCATACCACCCTCAGGTAAACCTCTCCCTTTCTTCAATATCCTCTTGTCACCTTCTGATTGATTAATCTTTTACTCTTTGCTTTTTGAAAAAATTTGAAGGGGGCGCGACAATCTTCTCAGATAGTCATCGAAGATGATGGGGAGATCTTGGAGACCTGTAAACTATGTAATTTGACACTGAATAATTCCGGGTCACACCAGATATCCTCGATAGCTTGTGGTCATATCTTTGGGAGGAGGTAAAATACTATTGAAAGTTTGAGTTTATGTCTTTGAGAACTATATTTTCATGGGGGGTTTACTTAGTTGAGTAATTTCAAACTAATTTATAGACTTCGGGTATAGTTTCATAAAGTATGCCTATGTTTAGTAAACCAAAGTTATATGCAACTTTCTAAAATTCAATTATAAGTCCCTTTTTAGAAAACTTGGGCATCTTTTATTTATAATGCTATATGATATAATCTCTTCTAAAACTACATTCACTAATCATCATGAAAACTTAGTTGCCTTGAAAATCTACTACAAACAAAGGGCACCGCCGTTCGCCACATCCTCCAAGTCAATTGTCCCAACTGCAAGTGAGTCTCCGACCTAACCTTTATCTCCCTATCACTTATCCTGACACCTTATTTAAAAAAAATCAGTGCCCCCTTCCGAAAGAAAGATATTCACCCTCTATGGCCGAAAAACTTGAGAAGTTTAGATCCCACCGAATTAAAAGAGATCTCCGAGTTTACTATCAAAAATAATTTGGAATTGGAATCCTTGACGAAAGAGCTGGCTCGTCTGAAGGAACTCCACTCTACTAGTGAGGTAATGGAAGAGTTTTTCAAATCTAGCCATGTTCTTAACAGGGTTGTGTAAACTAGGTGGAGTTAGATACGATACGTAAAGAGCTAGTAGAGGTCAAAAGGTAACCAAATAGTTTTCAAGATGTAATTTAGGCTCCAAATTTAAGGTCTAGTGTCTATTTTCTATTCTGAATGATGAGGTTTTATAATTTTGATTATGTTTAGTACTGTAAGGATGAAATTAACGGTTGAATGGTTCTAGAAAAGTCTCCGCATTAGAGGATCCGGCAGTTGACGAGCTCGATACTATAGACCCTGAACTCATGGGTTTCTCAGCCAATTCGGCTCGTAACGCCGAGATTTCATCAAGGTCCTTCTTTGAATTCGAGACTTCTATCGAAATTGGATCTACCGTAAGGATATTTTCTTAGTATCGGTTAAACTTTGGCATAATCATTCCTTATAAGACAGAATTTCCTGTTTTATTATTGACCTAGTTTAATACGTATCTCAGAAGAGAATACTTGATGTAACCTTATATCAAACTTTTGATTGAGTTACTCTTATTACAATCACCTCCTTTAATTTCAACAAAGTTCATTTTCCAAATATTAAATTACTTCACTATATTTCACCGATCTTTTCAATGGATTTTGAATTAGAGTGAGTTCAATCTAACCTCGGATGTTCTAGAATAATTCATTGCAGGTGTTTGCCTATTACCCCGAGGATCAAACGGTTTTAGTCAGTAAGAAGATTGATACCTGCTCCTATGGCCTGGTGACCTTCAACTTAAAAAACACCCACTTCCAAAGAGTCTACCCGGCTCATAGTGGGTTGATTCGTGATGTCGCTCTGTTTGAAACCAATGGAGAAGTTCAGGCACTTTCCGTCGGTATGGATCGAACATTGGTCCTATCCAACCCTCGGACATTAACGGTCCTCGCTAAGTACCCCCTTCCCGGTCCCGGTTGGTCATGCTGTTTCAATCCCACCAAACCTCACTTGGTCTACGTAGGTTTGACCGGCGGTCAGATGGTGGAATTCGATACCTCCGTATCAAATTGTAACTCCCCATCTCGGGTATTCAAGTTCCCCGATGTCACTATGCACTCCCCCATCCATTCCCTATTCTATCTCAGAAGGTACCATGTCCTCCTGGGGGCCAACTTCAATGGGGTCTATATCTGGTATCTCGGTACCAAGGAGAATGGCAACTCGGATTGTTACAATCTATTGAATAGTATCTTCTCGGAACTTCAGTGCTACTCCCTAACCTACGATGAACTCGATAATAACTTCGCCGTCTCCTTTCGGAACCCCAAGACGAAATCCACCCACCATCAAATCTACTCGTTCCACTCCGTCTTCAACGTTCCCAGTACGAATCAGGTCAACAATAAATTGAAACCCGAGATCAAGTATCTGGTAGATTCACCGTTCTCCGAGACTCAGTTACCTAGGACGGTCCTCTTTAGTCCCCCTGCCACTCCCTCGAGATCTAACGCCCGCCCCCAGCATCTCTTCTTCTGTCTCCGGGAGGAAAAGCGTCAGGAGGTAACTTTACACTTACCCCCTCCCCCCTCTCTACGAACCTTCCCCCCTAACTTCTCTTTAGACCCTCATCTGGGATCTACCCCTCTCCACCTCCCGCCCCTACCACCTCAGCCTCACCCCTCAGCTTCAACTCGGTTGTCCAATCGCCTACCATTTCTGTCATCCTATTGCCTACACTAACCCCCGCTCCTACCTCCTAGTCTTAACCGAGTGCCAGGTATTGATCTTCCGCTGTCGGGTGTAGCTCTGAGTTATCACCTCTGTGATAATCTCCATAGTATCCAACTGGTTCAGATAAGTTCATTACTGACGAGGGGGGGGCACAGGTTCGTCGCCATCCCACTCACCGGAGGGCACCCCCCTCCCATCACTAACAACAGAGTCCTCACCCCCATTCACCAGTGCGAGTGGGTTTGACACGGTCATCTTGACATCGTCGTTTTTCCTCTCCCCCACCACCTAACCAACCGGGGACCCTCACCAACACTAGGTTTACCAGCTCTGCCCCCAACTGTAGATAGCAGGTGAAGATGTCATTCCCCCCACCTCAGGTGCCAACTTTACCCCCCCTCCACCTCTCTAACAGCCCCGCTCCGCCTCATCCCATCATCACTGCATCCTCCATCCAGATTACATCCCCCCTATTAAAGTCTCCCCATCACTCTATTGCCCCCCATCACTCTCCTGCCATCAGCTTCCAGCTTCCCTAAGGTAATCTTCCTCTACTGCCATCTTATTCAACCTCATCAAGGTACTCCCCTAACTCCCTATCCAACTTTTCTCCTCACCACCACCTCTATTCAAACCTTCTAGCCAAACCTAACATTTGAGTTAAATTTCACTCCATCCTATCATCATCACCTCCTTAAGGTAACCTCATAAGCTTTATCAGCCTTATCCCCTGTGAAAATACCACAAAGATGCAACTACAGGTCAGAAAGAATTTACTAATATGAGGGCTAGAAATGAGGTTCTATATGGTTATCTTTCAAGATTTTAAAATAAGTCTTGTATAATGTTTATATAGTTACAAAGAAGTCCCTTATTAAATTAAGATAAATATAGTAAAACAGAAAATAATTGTATCTTAAGTTTGAAGAAATAAATATGGTTAGTATAGCTTGAGGGAGTGTTAATCTAAACCTTGACAACAGGAATGAAGTACTATCTTGTGATCCTAAGTACCCTTGTCTTAGTGGTACTATTTCTTAGTGATTACCAAGACATCTAATTATTGGCCT
>CAOJZF010000022.1:0-22622 GCA_948465475.1 Thalpophila matura
TATTGATTAATTAACTATAGAAAAATTTGTTATTTTGCTCAAGCCAGTTATTAAGTAATAAGTATTGGCCTCTATTAGATGGTTAGAAATATTATATGGATCATTTATCTGGATTGTTTAATTCTTATCAGTAATTTAGAACCAAGACCTAAATTATTGTCTGTGCCTAAGCCATTATTGTATTATTAATTATAGTCACATAGTATGATAATATTAATAGAAAAAAGCTTTAGTGTAGCTTGTGAATATTTAACAAAGTCTAAAACATCAACAAGAATAGTTTTTTTCTGATTAGTCCAAGAATGGTATAATTAAGATTACCTGTTTTGTTGAGCTCTGGAACTTTGCCTTACATGAATTGGTCAAGAGAAACAAACCAATAATTGGAAGGCTAATAGAGAAGCTTTAGCTTCAGTATAAATACTGTGAACTCTGGATGGCTAAGACTAAAAGTTATATAAAGCTTGGAAAATCCTAACAAAGTGTCCCTACAGAGCTGTCAGGGCCTAAGAAACCTTAAAAACCAATTAAAATAGATTGCCCTTGTGATAAGCTTATATTGTTGTCTCTGATTTATTTAATAGTGCTCTTACTATTTTAAAAATTTCTTTTATTATTTTGAACTTAAGTTAAAATAGTATTAAGTAAACTGGTTTTGGCAGTATTAAGTCTTTAATTAACCTGTTGACTAAAATAAAAAATCCAAGTTATATCTAACATTATTTGTAAAATTAAGTAAAGATTAATTTTATGGCTAAATAAAACTAGATAGTATCAGTATAATTTAAAACAATATTTAGGATAATTATCCAAAAAGATATAGAGAAATAAGCTCTCAAAATATTTTGTGAAAATTTGAGCCAAAAGTTTATATAAAAGGATAGAAATATTCAATTTTGAAAATTCTGTTGTCAAATAGGTTTCTGAGTTTAAAGTTTTTAGACCTGGTATTTATATTTGGATATATGTTGAGACAGATTTACAATCTCATTATACTGAATACAAGCCATTTTGATTTGTAAATCATTTATTTCAAGAAGACCCAATAAATTTTTAATTATGTAAATTGTTAAATTTCTTCTATCATCCTTGGTCATCTCTTTTATATATTCAATGTATTGCTTAGAGGAGTCATTCTCCAGGAGGATATTCAATAGAGTAGAAACAATCTTTCTGTCTTTTAATTTACAAAGAAAACTATTGCTTGTTTCAACAATAGAATTCATCTTTGGACCAGACAATTTTCTTCAAGGTTCAGCAACGTGTGGGTTGTAAAGACGGGTATCCCTAAAAATAGGTTTATAACTAGAAAATGGAAGTCCTCAGACAACCTTGACAAACTACTGTAAAAGTATGTTCTTTAAAAGAACTCTTGAGTGGAAAACAAATATGATTCCTAGGGGAAACTTAACTAACCACGTGAATTCTTTATAATTGGAATGAAATATAATATCTTAAAAATAAAACGTAGAAATATTCTTAATAATCCTTTTCTTTTATTAAATTGTAATTTTTGTAAAAAACTCTCTCTGGAGAAAAACTCAACCTCTTTTTGGTTATTTGTATATATCATATCTCTATAGATTCATTCTTCCATTCTGAATGCCTTTTAATCATAGTAAGGTCATTCCAACTTAAATGCATTTCACCAGTTTCCTTTTCAAGCAAAATCTCAATTTAATCCAACTCAAATTGTTCTACATTCAATAAATTGAACCAATTTGTACTTACTATTCCTCACTTTAGGGGATACTTAAGGATTCTATTACTTTTTAAATCCTTTCACAATCCTAAACAAGGAACTACGCATATTTGTGTATTGATTGACAAACCACTAATGTTTGAAAGACTACAATTATACTTTTGTCTCCATTACTTATCACAGGAAATTGACCTTTTTCTTATTCTAATTTTGTTAAGACATAAAAAACCCTTCAATAACTAAAATGTGGCATTTGCTTAAGATTCCTCATCATAGAAGCTCTTTTGTCAACTACAATTGAGAGGTAACTCTATAAAGCGTTTTCCACAAGTAATCATATAATACTATGGCACCCACTCTGAGTGTTGTTTTATATTGACACTCTTTGCTGTGACGTTGTCAGAGGTCTCAAAGAACACACAATACACACTTGTGTGGCAAACCTTCACCAAGGTCAACTGTCTTGAAGACATCACAAGACACACATGTGTGACCATACAAAAACTACTTGCTTAACCAAAAAATAAAGTTGCTTACAAAGCAAAATAACCTATTTTACAACATTGCTCCTCTAATCTTTATTTAGAGCTTGTTAAGCAATTTCCCCATCAAATGACTTTAAAAATTGTGGGTGAACTCTATCAAACAAGACCACCAAATCATTTGTGCAATACTTGATTAAGTATAAATCACCTACCAACTTAGCTATAACCTTGCATGGTCCAATCCATTCTGTCTCATATTTTGACATTTCTAACGTTATTTGTTTGATGTTGAACCACACCAAATCACTTTCATTGAACGTTTGCAACTTACTGAATTTGGCTTTCTTCTTTTCAAAGTCTTCTTTCATTTCTTTTACGTACTTCTTTATGTGTTTCAAAGCCAACTCATGAACTTTCATCATAGACTTGATATGACTTAACACAGCTGTTTTGTACAACTCCTCTGTCTTGAACTTACTAAATGATACTTCTTGGGGTAGGATTGCTTCTCTCCTGTAAATCATTAAAAATAGTGAAAAACCTGTAGCTTGATGAGGCACCATCCAATAGGCTGAAACTGCTATGGTCAACACCTTCCTCCAATCCTTGTAGTGTTCAAGTTTTACTTTTTTATAACTTCTTTCAATGTATATAAAACGTTCAGCCAACCCGTTTGACTTGGGATGATACGGTGAAGTTATTAAATGTTTAATTTGATATCTATCAAAAAATTGCTCAATGGCTTTTGAAACATACGTTTTCCTGCTGTCAGTCTTCATGAAGTGCAGACATCCGTGTCTGTATACAATGTCATTAAGGATAAACTCCATTATATTTTCTGAATTTTCCGTGCGCAATGCTTTTGCCTCAACCCAATTTGTGAAGTGATCTACAGCAACCACAAAATATTCATAACAAGGTTTATTGCCATCCTTTTTTAATGTTACATAACCTGTATCTAATGATATATATTGGAACGGATATGACAACTCAATTGGTTTCAATGGTTGATACCCAATCACCTTGGACAACTTTGCGCAAACATCACTTTTCTTTATGATATTCTACACAACTTGTGACATCTCAGACCACCAATACCTTGCCTTAAGAAATGCTAATAATTTTGCTTCCTTCAAATGACTGGTATAATCCTCATGGACCTTCTTTACAAGTAAAAACCTAGCACTTCTTTCAACATAAATCTTGTTTTGTTTCAAGCTCTCATTTATTTCTTGCAACTCCTCATTTGAAAGTTGATCATTTTGGATTATCAAACCCAAAAAGCTTTGACTCAAAATATCTGGTAAATAATTCTCTTTTCCAGCACAATGAATAATCTTATAATCATATTGCAACAGTTGTTCTGCCCATCATAACAATCTACCTTCCAATTGAGCTTTATCTGGAAAAGCCTTTAGTGCATCATGATTGGTAATTATTACAAAATGCATTCCAAAAATGTATGACTTGAAATGTTTTACACTCCAGACTACAATAATCCTTCTAAATCTGTAGTACTGTAGTTTCGTTCAGCCTTCTTCAATGATCTTGAGGCAAACAACACAGGTAACAGAATCTGCTCCTGTTCATTGTACTGCAATAATATGGCCCCCAACCCTACTTTCAAGGCATCTGTTTCTAAATAAAACTCTTTGTCTAAATCAGGGTACTGTAACATTGGTGCCAATATCAAAGCTTCTTAAAGTTTTTTGAAACCTACTTGTTGTATTGGACTCCAATCTAAACTTCTTCCTTTCTGACCACAAGTTAACTCAATCAATGGCTCAGCAATTATAGCACAATCCCAAATGAAACGTCAATAAAAACTTATCATTTCAAGGAAACTCTTCACACCTGTTACTGGAGATGGTGGTTTTAACTACTCAATTGCCTTTACTTTGACTGGATTTGGTTCAACTCCTTTTTCTGAGACAATATAACCCAATACTTTACCGATTTCTTGACAAAAGAACATTTTTCTACGTTCACCTTCAAGTTTACTTGATTTAGCCTTTGTAAAACAGCTTTAACATCCTTTTTGTGCTGACTCATTTACGGACTAAATATTGTTATATCATCAATATAGACCACGGCACATCTTGGTTGTAAATTACCTAGAATCTCATCCATTAAACGTTGAAAGACAGCACCAGAAGTTTTCATCCCCATTGGAAGGACTAACCACTGAAACAATCCTAAAGGACTTGTAAACGCCATTATTTCTCTTGACTTTGGATCCAACTTCATCTGATGGTATACTTTTGTTAAATCTAACATTGTAAAATACTTTGATCCAGCCATTTGATCTAACTGATCATCAATTTGATGTAGAGGATATGCATCATTAATGATGTTTTTGTTAACCATTCTAAAATCAATGCATACACGTAATGACCCATTGGGCTTCTTGACATATATAGTTGGACCTGCAAAAGGACTTATTGATGGTTTGCTAAAACCTGCTCTTTCCAGCTTTCCAATTTCATCAATAATAGCGTCAATCATTGATTGTGTTTGCTTAGGGATATAAGATTTTACAGGGCACTCATCACTCAACCAAATATGATATGTTTTCTCTGTTAATCCAACATCATATTTGTTCTTCAATAACACATTTGTCCATTTGGCCAATAAGTTAAACTGACTTTTCCTATCTTTTTCCAAAAGATGTGACAAAGACTTATCTAAATCAATAGAACAAGCAAACAAATATGCAGAATCACTTTTATTAATAATTTGATCCTTCAATGGATTTGACTTGACCAAGCAACCTAAACACTGGTTTTTTTGTATATTGAAAGCCTCTTGAGAAATATTCTTGATTTGGATTTCACGAGCTATCCCTTCTTGATCCATCTTGACAAAAATATTACCATGCAACTTAGTAGCATTTTAAATGTGAATACACAAAGATCTTCTGGGTTAAATTTTTCATGAGTCACTACCACCAAATTTTCCTCTCTTGAGGATATTGTGATATGCCCTGCTGAGTACACCTTCCTATTTTCTTCTAATAGGTTACAACCAGGTTCAGGAAGCAACTTCAGTTTTGATTTGATTTCTCTGATCTTTACCATACCCTTTTTGATGTCTATCACAGCATTTGCTTCAGCTATCCAGTTTACACCCAATAAAACATCAAAATTTAAACCTTCCAGAACAATAGCCGGCAACAACAATGAACTTTACCCAACCGTAATTTCTAAACTACAGAAGATCTTTCTCTTTTTCTTAACCGTATCCACAGCTGACGTTAAAGTCATTTCTACCTCATCATCAGCAACCAACTTCAACCTATCATAACAGCTTTGACTAACAATTAATCCAGAGAATCTTGTATCAATTACCGCTGACACCTTAACACCTTTAATCATTGCTAGTATTATTATTGCTGATTTATTAGTCCACACAAATGATTCAGCTAACAATGATATCTTAAAATCTTGGATGAACTTCTTCCAAGCACTGTCTCCGCCTGTTATGATCTTGTCAATTTCTTTCTTGCTGAATGACACAAATATCTTAGCCTCTTCATCTTTATTAGGAGTGGGATTTCAATCACCATAACATTTATTCACTGTATGATATAACCCAGATCTTGTAGTATTTACAGAAGAGGAGGATGGAAGATTATTGGCAGAGCTTGTCCCTCCTACTTGCTCTGCCTCTCTTTTTCTGAACTCCCTTCATCAGGTTTCTTTTCTTTATCAATCTTTATGACTGTTCTGTCCTTTTTCTTTGAGCTTTTACACTCTCGGGACAAGTGATCTTTCTTGTTGCAACAAAAACATTTGATGTTTTTCTGGAAATCACTGGATTGACCGCCTTTAGACTTCAACTTCTTAATTTCCTAACAAAGTTGTTCTAACTCTGACAACATCTCAGTATTCTTTTGTTTCATTTCAGACTCCTCAGACTCTGGTTCACTTTGTTCAGCTACATTAGCCATACCTGCTACTTTTACACGAGACATAGTCTTTTGAATTTTTGCAACCTCCATTTGAGGCTCAATCAAATCAAACAAGATAACTTTAGATATGAACTCATACTAATTATGACTTGACAAACTCATTATCTCCACCTTATGTCTTCTAACAGAATCTCTTGCTTTTTGCAAAAACAACTCACAACAACCTTTCAAGGTTAACATTCCTTTAAAGAACTTCATGCAATCTTCAAATTCAGAGGCATAAATCCTTATATGCTCATCTTCTTTTTGCTTCATATGCATCACTTTTGCAAGTGCCTCTGTAGGAGTCATAATATCACAACAACTCGCCTTAAATGCTTTCTCAAGCTCAGACCAACTTGAAAACCTGTGACAAGTAAACCAATTGATTGCTTTTGGACCAAAATAATCACCAAAAGCAATTATTTTCTGCTTCTCATCCCAATCTGTTGTTAGCATCTTGAACATTTGTAAGAACTGATCCCCATTGGTCAATTCCCCTGAAAACATGTTCAACTTAGTAAGCATTGTATAATCTAGCTTAGATATCCCATCTCCGTCCACATTTTGCAATTGCTCTGGCCCCCGCTTTGGGCTCTAATTTGTTGGAAACAGATTTACAATCTTGTGATACTGAATACGAGCTATTTTGATTTGTAAATTATTTAATTCAAGAAGACCCAATAAATTTTTAATTATGTAAATTGTTAAATTTCTTCTATTATCCTTGGTCATCTCTTTTATGTATTCAATGTATTACTTAGAGGAGTCATTCTCCAGGAGGATATTCAATAGAGCAGAAACAATCTTTCTGTCTTTTAATTTACAAAGAAAACTATTGCTTGTTTCAAAAATAGAATTCATCTTTGGACCAGACAATTTTCTTCAAGGTTCAGCAACGTGCAGGTTGTAAAGACAGGTATCCCTAAAAATAGGTTTATAACTAGAAAATGGAAGTCCTCAGACAACCTCGACAAACTACTGTAAAAGTATGTTCTTTAAAAAGAACTCTTGAGTGGAAAAGAAATATGATTCCTAGGGGAAACTTAACTAACCACATGAATTCTTTATAATTGGAATGAAATATAATATCTTGAAAATAAAACGTAGAAATATTCTTAGTAATCCTTTTCTTTTATTAAATTGTGGTTTTTGTAAAAAAACTCTCTCTGGAGAAAAAATTGGCCTCTTTTTGATTATTTGTATATATCATATCTCTATGGATTCATTCTTCCATTCTGAATGCCTTTGAATCATAGTAAGGTCATTCCAACTTAAAATGCATTTCACCAGTTTCCTTTTCAAGCAAAATCTCAATTTAATCCAACTCAAATTGTTCTACATCCAATCAATTGAACCAATTTGTACTTACTTTTCCTCACTTTAGGGGATAATTAAGGATTTTATTACTTTTTAAATCCTTTCACAATCCTAAACAAGGAACTACGCATATTTGCGTGTTGATTAACAAACCACTAATGTTTGAAAGACTACAATATAGACTTGTGTCTCCGTTACTTATTACAGGAAATTGACCTTTTTATTATTCTAATTTTTTTAAGACATAAGAAATCCTTTGATAACCAAAATGTGGCATTTGCTTAAAATTCCTCATTATAGAAGCTCTTTTGTCAACTACAATTGAGAGGTAACTCTATAAGCGTTTTCCACAAGCAACCATATAATACTATGGCACCCACTCTGAGTGTTGTTTTATATTGACACTCTTTGCTGTGACGTTGTCAGAGGTCTCAAAGACCACACAATACACACTTGCGTGACAAACCTTCACCAAGGTCAACTGTCTTGAAGACATCACAAGATACACTCACGTGACCATACAAAAACTTTTAGCTTAACCAAAAAATAAAGTTAATTACTAAGCAAAATAACCTATTTTACAACAATATACTATAAAATTATGAAACTTGAAATTTTATATTTGCTTTTTTAAATAAAGTTAAACCTGGCCCTTTTTATAAATAATTGTATATGTATTATATTTTCAGTTTATGATCTTTGTTTTTGCAAGCTTTTTTCTTTAGTTGCTTTAAAAATCTTGTGAGGGAAGAAAAGAATGCTATAAAATATAACTAGATGCAGAAAATTATTGTTCTGTGATGCATAGATATAGATAAAGGGATTGATGCCAAAACTATGATGCTATCTATCCATATAGTGTGTGTGCTTATTTCTCATTAAAAAGGTGCAATAAGTCATAAGTTTTTAGAAGTAAAACAATAAAAAAAAAATAATTAATCTATAATTTTTTTGATATGGTTTGCTAAAAAATGCTGAGTATATGAGAGAAAAGATCTCTGCTTGATGTTATCAGAGAATTGTACTCCAAGTGCTTCTTGAATCCGGGCCAGAAACATGCTACCAAGATAGGTAACTCCATAACCAATCATAGCTTGATTGGGTTGCAACAACATAGAGGTTAAGAGGCTGGGTACTTTAGGTCTGATAAGGGGGGTAACCAATATCCCAAGGCTATAGGTTGAGGTAGCAGTTAAATTTTTTTTCCACCATGGGTCTTTATGGGGGGGCTGAATATTGTCAAGGTATCTGAATTATAACTGGTTCAGGCTTGGTGAGGGGTTTGTGGTCTAATGATACAACCAGGGCTATGAACTCCCAGTCACCACAGTAGGCAAACAGAACACCCCTAGAAGGGAAATCCACTAGAGCATAGATGGGGATAAAACTCTTTGTTAATTACATAAAGAGCTAAGAAAAAATATTGAGAAAGTAATCTTTTATTTTAAAGAATTGAAAATCCCTACAAGAGAGAAAGGGAAAGGGGGAGAGGTTTACATAACTTGTCTTATCCATTTATATCTCAAAAATCACCATTTTAAAAACTAAATCTATTGGCCAATAAAAAGTAGGTTACACTAGAGATCTGATCCTTAAATCTGATAAAAAAGTGGAGTCTTCTCTTAATCTTGACTGGATGAAGTACCAAGTCCTGACTGGGGGGATGGGTATGGGGCCTGCAGGGTCAGGTTGAGAAATCAACCTGGCCTGAGGGGGAGGGGAGTCCATTGGGGCTGCAGGCAAGCGCTGCTCAATTTTTTTTCACCTTAGTATAGGGTATTTACCCTTGTTTGAGAGTGTTTTAAGTGGTTTTCAGCTTCTTTAGTCCATAGTTTGCAAAGTACTTATTTGGAATTCACTAGTTGAACCAATTTGTCTTTGTCTATATTGTTACTAAGGAAAGTGGTTTCCATTGAAATAGCAAGAGTTATTGACAACTAATTTATTACAGATAACTAGTATGGCTCTTTATTATTAAGTGTTTTGAATTAAAAAAAAACAAGAGAAATATATAGATCTAATACAATTAAAAATAAATCTTAAATTGGTAATATTAGTATAGAGCTACGGAAATTATTGTACTTAAGAAATTACAAGTTGCATCAATTGCAATATCTTAAAGATGAGAATATTATCTAAATTAATAAGAGGTCAGTATCAAGAAACAACTAAGTTTTCCATGAATTAGTATTATACTTAAGGTTTACTGTATCATATAAAATTTAGTATCTAAGTATTACTATCAAAAACGCAATAAACTAAAAAAATAATTTTTAGACTAATGGAAATAGCCAATAAACAACTAAAGGTTTATTTGGTTAATAAGTACATCAATTATTGAAGGGATAAAAAAGCAAATTTAAAGATTGATTAATTAAACTTATAGAGAAAAAAATATGTACATGCTATCCTATCAACATTTAGTAATTTAGATTTTTCAAGGCATGATTTAAAATTAAAAAGATATCAGATAGATTAATAATGAATTTGAATCAGCAATATTAAAAACCTAGGACTAATTAGTTAGTAATTTTATCTTTTGTAGAATAGCAGCAGTAATAATTTGAGATAGATTTAGTTACTAATCTTAGGTTAATATGTATACTAAGTGTGAAATATTCACAAGCTACACTTGTGCCTATTTCTAAATATTATGATCAGCCTATGTGATTATAATAAGTAGTATATAATATCTTAGGCATAGGCAATAATTTAAGCCTTTGTTCTAAATAACTAATAAGGATTAAATAATCCAATTAATTGATTCTTCTAATAGATCCATCTACATAGTGAAGGCCAACAATCAACTGCCATAATAATCAGTTCAGGCAAAAAATACATGGTTTTATATTTAAATTAATTAATAATAATAATGATCATTCTGATCAAAGGTATTTAATTCCAATCTTATTTTACTAAATAATTATTATAGACAACGGACTCGGCAAGAACATAGCCAATTACCTATTCTTGGCAAGAACCTAATTTATTATCAACCAAATCAAACAACTACTAATTACAAGCACGCTCTTGGCAAGGAATACCAATGCGTTTGATTCTTGGCGAGAACATATGACAAACTCAATTCTTGCCAACTCCCTGCTTTAATTTGGATTCTTGACAAGAACTCCCACCTATTTACTAGGATGATTATAACTTCAATCTAGGCTACATCTTATCAACAAATATTATTCCAGTCAAATCTAAAGGATGACAACCTAAGTACCTATGATGGCTTATTCCTATAAGCATCCTCAACAAGATTACATTAAAATCCCAAAATACTCAAGACTGGTTAAAATCAAGATAATGATAAGATGCTTTGATAATTACTATGTTATGGTACTATTCAGACCAGGGGACTTAAGTCTTCAGCATAGTACCTCACTAAACATTTCAAAGCCTAGATTCTCCTTCCCTTCAACTATAAAACCCCCCTTATTTCCCCCAAATAAACATAACAATTTTCTCATAACCTTTTCCTCTCTTGGATTATATATAAGTATAAACTCTTCTATCTTCAATAAGCAATAAGTTACCCCTGAATTCTGTCAAAGTCAAGTCTTAGCCTAAAAGACTGACATAAGGAAATCACAGCTGAACTAGCTAGAAACAGAAACTATCCACAGAAGAGAACCTTTGGTACTAGTCTTTGTACTAGTGGCCACTTCAAGACCAAGCCCATCAAGCAAGCATCTCTGTGGAAGTTTCACATTGGTGCTCCTTACAGGGGCAGTACACAAGAAGACCAAACTAGAAATACAAGAAGATAACTAAGATGTATCAAGAATACCAGTATGATGCCCTTGAGGACCAAATTGCTGAGATAGCTGCCTTTGACTCCCTCAGAAATGTGGAACCCAACTAAAACTTCTCTAAGGACATGGAGGAACTCTTTCCCAAGACAGGAAACCTGAAGGACCTCAAACACAACTTTGTGAAATCAGGAATCAACAACCCTGATGAGATCCCACCTCCTAATGAAATTGATTTATTAGTTTCCTGTTATGTGGAACCCCTTAGAACCAAAGAAACCTATGGTGAAGCCTTGGAAGAATTGCTAAGTGGGACCTTCAATTACACCACTAATCCAGACTTTGCTGTACTTGGTGAAGACCCCACTGGAGATGGCATCAATGTCATCAAAGCCAGTCTTAACCTCACTCCAGAACAGGTGTATGCTGGTATTAATACTAATACCAAGCTCAGAAAGATGATGTCCAACTATCTACATGTTGGACTATCCTGTACTGCTCAGACTTTGGCACGGTACAAGTTGGAACTTGAGAATGTAATTCAAAAACAGTTGTGTCTACAACATGATGCAGCTTCTATCAAAGATTCTATCCTCTATAATATGGACCATCTCACAAACTGCATCGACCAGATGAATGAAAAGGTATATGATGTAGCCCAATCCTATGAACACACTATGGAGAATCTAGATCTAACTAATCAGGAGCACCTACTCCATGGATTAGGCAGCAAAGGCTTTAGCAAGGGATGGCTTCAAGCGGTAAACAAGAGATTAGACTTCCTCAGAAATGGCCTCATAGCCACTGAAAAGGCAAGATTCCTCCTTGACACCTGTAGGAGCTCTGAACTTCAAAAGCTGAGTTCTAACCTAGAATCCATTAGTAAAAGAATAGAAATCCTTATGATTAAAAAGGACAGCCCCAGCCACATCATAGATCTTGACCCTGAAGACCCTAAGGGTGTAAAGCTATCCAAAGCTGAAATAGCTGAGATGTTAAAACCCTTCCAAGACCAACTGGATGATCTTAAGGAAGAACACAAAGCCCATCAGTTTGAGACTGCTGAGATTACCTTAGAATTCCCTCAAATAAAGAGTACTGTGGAGAATTTGGCTCAATACAATAACATAGAAGCTATTGGGCATATTGAGACTATTGCTTCTCTCAAGAAAGAGGTAGAAGAGCTCAAAGACAGATTGACTCACCAGGAGGAGTCCTATTGAACTCAAGAGTCTCAAAATTCCCAAAGACTACAATATCTAGAACAAATTTCTCAATCCACTATTGTCCCCACTGTTGTTTTGAGTGACAGCAAAAACTCTTACTATGCCCCTAACATACTCTCTGAACAGAAGTTTAAAGTTAAAAAGGTCAAGAAAGAGAAGAAGAGGAAACCCAGGAAAAACATGGTTTCTGCAAGTAGTGATTCAGACACCTCCTCCAGTGAAGGCAATTCAAGCCCAGGATCTCACCTTGGTGTCCACTCTAATCACAGTTGGAATTATGAACCTTCTTCTCATCAGAATGTCCTCCAGCCTATCTCTCTTGCCCAAATGTATAACCCAGAATATAGTATACACAACCATGTATCTATGTTTGAAACAGAATCAAGAGGAGTACCTGACCATAAGAGAGCCATGGGCCTCTTAAATACTCTCCAAGGGGTCCATAAAGATATTGTCTGGCCACAGGTACAAAGAAAGAAGATCACATTCCAAAGAGTGAGAGACATTTTGATCAAACAATTTGGATCAAATGCATACTTAGACTCTCAAAAAGATCTCTTCCTCCAAATTGAGATTCAGGACAATGAAACTCTAGATGACTTTGCCACTAGATACCTTGTCACTGCACAAAGGCTCATAGGCGCTGGGTCTCTCTCTAGTGAAAGTTGCAGAACAGCAATGGCTCATGTTGTGAGGCCTTTCCCTGAACTGTACTCAGCATTGACCCACACTCTTGCTATTGAAACTGACCCTATCAATATAGCTAGTTTCCTCAGACGCACTACCCTCACAGTAAAAATAGAGGATATCTGGAAACAGATACGTGCTAAGAAACAGAGAGAGACACGCCCTCCCTTACCTTCACAAGTTGATTCTAACCATAATCATCCCAAAAGGACATATGAGTACAATAACGACTTCTGTGAACATTGTAAGGTAAGAGGACATAGAACCAGTAACTTTAGAAAGAAGAAACAACGCCAAGTCCATTATGCTAGACCCTCACCTTTGGGAAAAGAACAAGCAAATTAAATAAAGGAACAATTTACTTTGCTGATAACTTTTGTGTTCCTAATGACAGTAGTATAGAGGATTTAGAAGATCTCAGTGAGGATGAGCAACCTAAACTACCAAGGTCTCATTTCACTGGAGATGCAGACTTTGCTAATGAATCAATCTATCATCCTACCAGTCAGGACATTCTAGCCATGACCAGATCCCAACAATAACTATCCCAAGAAAATTTGTTGGAAGCTGAGAAAGAAGTTGCAAAACCTTACGCTCACAAACTGCTAGAGTTGAAAAGACTGTCCCCTAATATGGACTATGAATCACAGCCTGATTCCTTGTTTAATCATGGTTTCATAATGTTCCCCTTGGATAAACTAGCCAAACTCAGTCCCTCTCTGGCAAAAGATCTAAGGAATCTCTTTGATCAATTCTCAAAAACTGAGCACATCTTTGCTATACCTGAAGGTTCAACCTGCTCTCATATTGATCTATGGGTAAATAAGGTTAAGGTTAAAGCGGTTGTTGACTCAGGAGCACCTGAAAATATAATCTCCACCAAGCTCATGAAAAAGATCAAGCTAGCTCCTGACATAGAGTGTGATAAGAGGTTTGGCACAGCAGGGAAGGAAGTCACTACTGCTTTAGGAGCCTATAGCGCCCTACCCCTCCAAATTGGCAGCATGCAAATGAGTGCCCCAGCTATACTACTAGATAGTGATGGCTATAAAATCCTTTTGGGAACCTCCTTCTTAGTACAATACTTAGCCACTGCAGACTTTGGACAAGGAACCTTTACTATTATAGGACACACTGTTCCTATGTATAACAAAATTGGAGCAGGTCTCTCAAAGGGACAGACCACCAATATTATATATGATGATAGTATAATTCCTGTTCACTATACCAAAGAAGCTGTTAAGGATAAATCTCTAGCCGAGAATATCAGCTGCCACAAAGGAATCCCTATAAGGTTTCATAAACCAGTAAAAATCCCAGCATACTCTCAGAAGATTATCTCCACTGGATATACATTACAACTACCCCCTGGAACACATGGACATCTGGTGAATCCCGAGTTCAAAACACTCAAGGAGCCATAGGTAGCCCCTGGATTGGTGTTCAGCATAGAAAAACCACTAGAGGTATTACTAGGGAACCTCACTGACTGTACTATGGATATTAAAAGGAACCAAATAATAGGATTTCTAAATATCATAGCAGATACAGAGATACTAGATGTAAAACCCTGTGGTACATTTGCGGACATGGGTCTTGAGGATTATCCTGAGCAATCAGTATGTGCCGTAATTCAGAAGGAACATTTAGTTGGTGAGTCCTTAGAAGACCAAAAAAAGGCTCTTAACCTATTTAAAGAGTTTGATCACATATTTTCCAAGAATGAACATGACCTGGGAGTTGCTAAAGATGTACTTCATAACATTGACACAGGGGACAATCCCCCCATCAAAAGCAGACCAATAAGAAGGTCACAAGCTGGTGACACTGAAGTTAATCAGGAAATTAACAAGTTGCTTGAAGCCAGACTTATTAAGCCCTCTAAATCACCATGGTTGTCACCAATCCTTATAGTTAAGAAAAAGGATGGGACAAACCAAGTAGTGATAGATTACAGACGTCTCAATGAGATTACTAGGAAAGATGTTTATCCTTTACCTAGTATATCAGACGCACTGGATAGGTTAGGCGGAGCAAAGTACTTTAGTGCCATGGACTTAGTGAGTGGTTATTGACAAATAGACTTGCCTGAGGAGGACCATCAAAAAGCGGCCATAATAACACCTCAAGGACTTTTCCAGCCTACCAGAATGCCACAAGGACCATGTAATGCTCCAGCCACCTTCCAAAGGATCATGGACAACATACTCTCAGATCTAAAGATGTCCTGTGTATTAGTATATCTAGATGACATAAATTTATTCTCCAAGACTTTCAGTGAACATCTAGATCATTTAAGAGAGGTGTTCCATAGGCTATCTAAAAATAATCTGAAGTTGAAGTCTAAAAAATGCCACTTCTTCAAGAAATAATTAGAATACCTTGGTTATATCATAAACCAGGAGGGCCTCCAACCACAGGAGAGCAAACTGGAAGCCATAAAGAAAATGGCCGAGCCCAAAAATAAAAGGGACATCCAAGTATTTTTAGGGATGATAGGTTACTACTGAAGATTCATACCCAATTTTGCACAAATTGCCGGGCCCCTTTTTCATCTCCTAAAAGGAAACTTGCATTTCCTATGGAATGAAGAATGCACCAAAGCCTTCAACTCATTAAAGAATAAATTAATGACTGCTCCAATACTAATGTATCCGGATTTTGATAAACAGTTCATAGTGCAAACCAATGCCTCTTTAACAGCTATAGGTGGAGTTTTATCCCAGATCAATGATCAAGGAGAGGAACATCCAGTAGCCTACTGTTCTAGAACGCTCAATCAAGCTGAAAGAAATTACACTGTAACTGAACATGAATGTTTAGCAGTAATCTATTCTTATCAGCAGTTCAGGGTATATCTACATGGGACTAAGTTTAAAGTAGTCACTGATCATTCCTCTCTTCAATGGTTAAAAAACCTGAAGGAACCAGAAGGAAGATTAGCTAGATGGGCTATAAAACTTCAAGCCTACAATTACACAATAGAACATAGAGCCGGCTCAAAGCATCAGAATGCTAATGGATTATCCAGATTGCCTACTATTCATGCTCTAATACCAGAAGCAGATAGGCTTTATGACCTGATCAATAAACCTGAGGAGTGGGATAATGAATTACCAGAGATTAAACAGATCCTGGATAAACTATCTGCAAACACTACCTATGATAAAGGACAATTGTTCAAAGAGTTAGAGGGGAAATCATATCTCTTTGTAAAACCATCCAACAGACCTGAAGTAATAAAAGTAGCACACCTACTCACTGGGAATGGAGGCTTACTTAAGACTATGGAACAAATAAAGAAAGATTATTACTGGGAAAGCATCAGCTTTGATGTTACAGAATATATCAATTATTGTTTAGTTTGTCAGTCAGAGGTCAGATTTAAACCATCAACTACCTACAAATTAGTTAAACCTAAATTTGCATGGCACACTGTGTCTATAGATCTAATAGGACCACTTCCACCAAGTACTACTGGTGTGAAATATATAATAGTGGCCATAGAACACCTCACTAAGTGGGTAGAAGCTCAAGCAATAAAAGACTTAGGAGCAAGAACCGTAGCCAAATTTGTACAAGAACAAATAATACATAGGCATGGCTGCCCTCAGTTTCTATTAACTAATAATGCCACCAACTTTACAGGTAGGGTCCTACCTAAGCTGAACTATCTGATGGGAATTAGAGGAGTATTAACTACCCCATACCATCCAGAATCTAATGGTACAGTAGAAAGAGTTAATGCTACTCTAGAAATAATTTTAAACAAGTTAGTAGTAGACAAGCCCAGTGATTGGAATAATCACCTCCAATCAGCTGTTTTTGCTTACAATATAAGCTATCACTCATCCACTAAACATACTCCTTTCCAATTACTATATGGACGGCAACCAGCTTTACCGCCACTACTGTACACATTAATCCAGGAATCTAATACCCTAAGCTATTACAATTACCTAAGACAATTATGTACTACATTAGTAGATCTACAAACAGAGGCCTATTCCAATCTATTATTATGGAAGACAAAGGCTCATAAAAAAGCTACTCTGTCTAGACATCCCCTAGGATCCTTCTTGGTAGGAGAACAAGTAATGTTCTACCACAACAGAGGATTTGGAAGAATCAATAAATTATCCACTCTATGGAACGGACCTATGGAAGTTATAGAAAAGACCAGAGAATTTAACTATACACTAAAAGATACCTCTACTGGTCAACTTGTTAACAGAGTACATGCTAAATATATCCAACAATTACTAGTTTAAAAACAACAAAAGAAATAATAAGAAGAAGGAATGAATGAAATAGAAAACTTTATTTGGTTGTTTGACAATGCTGTCTCCCTTGTCTCTATTCTTCCATCTCCAGATGACAAAAAATTTGTTATGGCCACAGGTGTTGCCTTTGTCTGATTGATTTGTTGAAGGACTATCCAATCTGGGGCAAAACCGTCCCTTACAGGAATCCCATCCTCAGTCTCCTCTTGGAGCCAGGCATCTCTATCTAGTTGGCAACGCAAGCAAGCCACCACAACTATTGCACTAAGCCAATAGCAACGCACCTGAACAGGCAGACAAGAAAACTGGACTATAGGCAGAACTATATTATTCTCCTGGAGAGACAGTTGGTATAGATTTTGGACTACCAAGAAACAGCCAGAAAGGATTAAACAATCCATGGCAAAGTCTTCCACATACTCATATGGACCTCACATAGGAGCCCAAGTACTACCTATCAAGTGAATTGCAGCTTGCCACAATCCAGACATATCCTCTTCCAAGGTATAAGGTTGATTAACCAGATGGAAGATGGCATGACCTATGATACACATAGTTGCCATGGCGAATTGGTTATACCCTTCTGCTAGGAAACCGTAAGCTGCACCAGTTAAATTAGTCACTCAACTAGTACTGTTATGCCGAGATTCATTACCCATTTCTAAAATGGAGTAATGGGAAAAATTGGTTTGTAAACCCCATAGACAAAATACTGTGTCCATGAAAGGAAATACTTTCCAACTAATAGCATAATTGTCTGTCCCAGGAACATCAGGGAGGTTTAACCAAGACATCTCATCAAATACCGTTTGACAATAGTCCAAAGTTGCTACCTCTGGACCTTGAGCAATGATATAGAGATTTAATCTATCCCCAAGTTTATTATTAACAAATTTGTTAACTTTACTAAGGAGAAACAAAAACTCCGCACATTGGTCCTCATGACGTAACACCAAAGGAACAATGCAATTAACTCCCCGCATCAGTGCCCTAGCATCATAAAAGAAAGGGTATTCTACCCCATTAATGACAATAGGTTGCTCTATGTTGAGCGTTTTGTCTTCCAGTGCAGCCCACTGAGAAATAGGAGGACAGGTAAGATCCCTCTCCAAGCCAGTTGCAATGGCTCCAGCCCTTCCAGTTGGACAGGATGCTGCCTCCCGAGCAGCCATAGTACGGACTTTGTCCAAGATAGCTCAATGACTGGCACACACCACTAAGCAAGTGACATTTTCACTAACCACGTCCAAACAACCTTGCTTCTCCACGGGAACTTTAGTATTTACATAACAACTGAGAGTCAAAGTAAATTGAGGAACCGCAGAGTCCACACCAACATTATTGGCTTCATCCTCCTGAATGGAACCCAAGATACGGATCACAAATTTGTTTATAGTGCTAGAATTACCGTAGGGATTCATTCTTCAAATACAAAAAGGTTCAAAAGTTATAACAAAATCTTGCCAAAGATACTCTATAACTACTAATCTTCACCCCATAGACTAATCATGTGGGGGGGAATGTGAAATATCCACGAGCTACACTTGTGCCTATTTCTAAATACTATGATCAGCCTATGTGATTATAATAAGTAGTATATAATATCTTAGGCATAGGCAATAATTTAAGCCTTTGTTCTAAATAACTAATAAGGATTAAATAATCCAATTAATTGATTCTTCTAATAGATCCATCTACATAGTGAAGGCCAACAATCAACTGCCATAATAATCAGTTCAGGCAAAAAATACATGGTTTTATATTTAAATTAATTAATAATAATAATGATCATTCTGATCAAAGGTATTTAATTCCAATCTTATTTTACTAAATAATTATTATAGATGATGGACTCGGCAAGAACGTAGCCAATTACCTATTCTTGGCAAGAACCTAATTTATTATCAACCAAATCAAACAACTACTAATTACAAGCACGCTCTCGGCAAGGAATACCAATGCGTTTGATTCTTGGCGAGAACATATGACAAACTCAATTCTTGCCAACTCCCTGCTTTAATTTGGATTCTTGACGAGAACTCCCACCTATTTACTAGGATGATTATAACTTCAATCTAGGCTACATCTTATCAACAAATATTATTCCAGTCAAATCTAAAGGATGACAACCCAAGTACCTATGATGGCTTATTCCTATAAGCATCCTAAACAAGATTACACTAAAATCCCAAAATACTCAAGACTGGTTAAAATCAAGATAATAATAATATGCTTTGATAATTACTATATTATGGTACTATTCAGACCAGGGGACTTAAGTCTTCAGCATAGTACCTCACTAAACATTTCAAAGCCTAGATTCTCCTTCCCTTCAACTATAAAAACCCCCCTTATTTCCCCCAAATAAACATAACAATTTTCTCATAACCTTTTCCTCTCTTGGATTATATATAAGTATAAACTCTTCTATCTTCAATAAGCAATAAGCTACCCCTGAATTCTGTCAAAGTCAAGTCTTAGCCTAAAAGACTGACATAAGGAAATTACAGCTGAACTAGCTAGAAACAGAAACTACTCACAGAAGAGAACCTTTGGTACTAGTCTTTATACTAGTGACCACTTCAAGACCAAGCCCATCAAGCAAGCATCTCCGTGGAAGTTTCACACTAAGTATTATAGTTATATCACCTGAAAAGATAAAAGATACAAGAAGGAATTATTGGACCTCAAAATTATCTAATCTATTGTAAATTTAGTAATAAAGTGATATCTGATCTTTGTAAACAATTACTAGGTATATAAATATACTTTAAGTAGCTATAAACTATAAAATATTTAGGAAAATAAGAAGATAAGAGATGATTTGAAGATAGATGAATTGTGTAATTGACAGAAAAGAAAAATCTTTTGGTTAAGCAAATTGTCAAAAACTAACAATCTAATTGCCTGTTAGCATTTGGCTCATAATTACTGATTGAGTCAGGTAAATTTATAAATAAGTAGAGAATTGTAGGATGGTATTTATAGATCTAGAAGGAGAAGGCCTTTGGACCAAGTAAAGAGGATGTATAGGATACCGTCTTATATATAGATAGGAGTTATTTCCACTAGGGAGAATTTTAGTTAGTATATTGGGGGTAGTTGCAAGCTTTTTTTGTAAAAACAATTGGGATAACCAATTATTAAAGAATATTGAATTTGTATAGCCAGATAGAAACACTAGAGTGAACTAACAAATATCACAACAATTTATAAGAAAGGTTACCTAAACAAAAAGGACTTAAATAGTAAAAAATATTGAATCTTTGAGTATAGATAGTATTTATTAAGAAAACAGAAGAACTTTAAAGGAGAAAGACAAAGCATAAGTGGTTATTTGTAATTTATCACCTCCTCTTCTTTTAAAATTACCAATAGTCAAATTAACAATTAGCGTTTAAAGGGTGACAAATATAGGATTAAACTATAAACTTTTTGATTTCCAAAAAATGATTGTCACTTTTTCTTGGTAAATCTTGAGGACCTCTTCCTGGGTAAGATTAATCTTTCTTGAGTTTGTCCAGTAAATAGCTTGTGGACCCTAGGTTATAATACATAAGCTCAATATAGCTTCTAAAAAGGGATGCAGCCCTGCAGGGCTGCTACCTGCGTAGCTCCATAATAATCTCATTTCTTGAAAAATGATATTTTTCTGAGTCTATAGGTATCTTTGGTGGTTTGGGGGTTTTTGAAGTGATTTAAAAATCCACAATTAAGGATTAATTATATTAATATTTTTTTAAACATACTGATACTAGCTATGTTAGGTTCTAATGATATAATTCTAGTTATATATATCTATCAATAAAATAAGTTTAGTATGTCTCCCTTTTGTTAAAATGTAAAACTGAATACAGAGAATTTTGTTTAGCTTCAAGCCTTTCTGTTGCTTTTTCTTTCTTGATTGCTTTAACAAAACTTTAGTTATAATAAGAAAATTAATGACATTGAGTAAGAATCAAGGGTTTTTTTTACCATGGACAATTAGTAGAATAGAGGTACCTTATTATAAGAAAGTAGATTAGCTAATATAGAAAAATAAAAATATGATATTTGATACATATCAGGCTGCAAAAATTATCACTATAGTATCAGTATATGTTGCAAATAATGATTTCAATAGCATAAAATCAAATAACCAAGTTTAGGTTCAGAAGTCTAAGAACAAAACCTTTTCAGATGAGCCATATTGATAACAGATAAGGTTGCTAAAAGGTTTAAAAAGATCAAATAATATAAATAAACAATTAAGAAAAAAGAGATGAGCTTAAAAAGATCAAGCTATCTAAGAAGATGTTTTTACACAATAGCATATAAAGAGAGACAATTAAATTAATTTTAAAAAGAGAGTTATTTAGGTTACTAATATTATAGATTGTGAAAAAACTCATAAAAAAATTGATTTAAATGAGCAAAAGATGAGACATCCTTATAATATAGATACTAGTAAAATATAAAACCATAAACAAGGTATAGTTTAGCAGATATCAATTATAAGACAACTCAGATATTTTGTGATGATTTAAAAACTTTGTGCCATTTCTAAAAACACATGATTCATTTAAATCTATAATTGTCTTTTTAAAAATAATATTACACAAAAATAATTACTATTTTTGCTATAAATTGCTGCTCATATAAAAACAGTATTACTTTAACAAGGTTCACGTTTAAAAAAATTAATTAAAATTCAATTCCTAAACATTATTTATAAAGACCAAAATAAACAAGTTAAAATAGTTTCTTTACTTTAGATAATATCATCTAAGAGAATACTGATATTTTTTGTGTTTTTCTTTCCTATTATCCAGATCCTCTAGTGTACTACTTACTAGATTATATATTATCATCAAACCATAAGCAAATATAAGCATCTCTTTTAGTATTTGATACTATTAAATTACTAAAGCAATTTAAAATAAATACAATACAAAGATATAAAGAACTATTAGAAGATTGGGTTTTTTTAGAAGTTTTTGAAAAAAAATTAAACCTTTGAAATGGCACAAAAATCTCAAATTGACAAAAAATATTTAAATCATTGGAAAAACAACAGATATGTATAGTTTTTAATCCATTTATAATAAAACTAACAACAATACAGTGAAGTTCAACAAAAGACACAGTAACTAACATAATTAGAAAAGCTTATATGATTATTTCTTACTATCTAATAAAGAATTATACTTTATAGATTAATTATATGTTGTTTTTT
>CAOJZF010000023.1:0-18418 GCA_948465475.1 Thalpophila matura
TTGTCATGACCCCAAGTCTGAGACACTATGCCTTGGATCTTGCTTAAAGGCTGGGAGAGCCAGGCCAAAGCGGTCAAGGCAAGCAAGACAGACTTACTTACTACCTTAACCACCAAGGAAGATTGGGACAGACTGGCCCCAAAGACTAGTAGTGAACACAGGGGAATCATGGTGTTGAGTGCTGGGACCACAGCAAGTGGTTCAGCCATGTTTGTTGTCAAATGTAACGAGTTGAAACTTAATACCAAATAAGGAAAAACTAACAAAAAGTAAAGTATGATTAAATTGTTCTTTATTATGGAGATCTAAATTAGAAAACTAAGTCAAAAGAGACCAACAAGCATCTTAGAGAAATTTCCCAAAGTTTTATCAGTGAGAAATTTCGAGATTTTGAGGATTTGAGATTAGTTGTGTAACCTCAAGCTCTGGTGAATGCCTTAATAAAGTACTTTGTGGAATTGGCCTTGGGGTCATTCACCTTAGTGATTGTTATGGAGTGCAAAACGGACAAAAGTCTACTAGAACCAATGGGAGAATCCCTCAGGTTCATGATATTACCCCCCAGACTTTTGGGTGTTGAGGACGAGTGGAAAGATGCAATAAGGTGCTTACAGTTGCTGCAGTCTTCTTTATCTTGCCAAGTGCTTTCTTCAACTGGATAGTGCTTCCATTTTACCGGGAACTGAGTCTTACCTTTGACCGTTCTTTCCTTCAAGATTTTCTCCACCTCATGTTCAAAACTGGGTTCTATCTGAGGTAAGGAGAGGTGTTTTGGGACCTTCCCTTCAAACGGCTTGAGTAGACTCCTGTGGAAGACAGGGTGGACCTTCCAAGTAGAGGGCAGTGCAAGCTCAAAAGCTACAACGTTGACAACCTTCTTTACCTTGAATGGACCTAGAAATTTTGGAGAAAACTTCCGGATCCCAACCTTGAGCTTCAGGTTCTTTGAGTTTAGCATCACCCAACCACCAGTTTTGATTTCAGGGCCTGGGATTCTCTTGAGATTGGCAAATCTTTTGTGGGTCTGACTGGCCTTGTTGAGGTTGTCCATCAACGTTGCCTGGGTCTTTGTCAGGGTCCTCAGTATGTCTGAGGTCTCTGGGTGTGAGGTGGGAAGAGGGGTTTGGAAGACTACTGGATTATAGCCAAAATTCGCAAAGAAGGGGGAAAACTTTGTTGAGTTCTGAGTTCTCCTGTTAGAAGTGAACATGGCTAACGGTAGCCAGTCCTGCCAGTCATTCTGCTCTTCAGTGGTGTAGCAACGTAAGTAGTGCTCCAAAATCTGGTTGAGCCTTTCAGTTTGGCCGTCAGACTGAGGGTGAAAAGCTGAGGAGAGGCATTGCTTGATCCCCAGCGATTTAGTCAGGCCAGAGAAGAACTGGGACACAAACTGGGTACCTCTTTCAGATACGATTTCCTGTGGTAAGCCATGTCTGGAGAACACCTCTTTCAAGAAGATGTTGCTGGCTTCCTTGGCAGTGATTGTCTTAAGGCAGGGAAAGAATTCTGCCCATTTAGTAAACCTATTGACCACCACCATGATGGCATCAAACCCATTTGAGAGTGGGAGATCAGTGATGAAATCCACACTGATAGAGGTCCAAGGAGCTTCCGGAATCTTCAAAGGAAGCAAGAGTCCAGCAGGCTTAGAAGTAGAGGGCTTGTTCCTCGAGCATGAGAGGCAATGCTTGACATGTTCCTTCACTGACTTCTTGAGACCTGTCCATATGAAGTGGTGCTTGATTAAGGAGATTGTTCCTGATATCCCAGGGTGTCCAGCCAGTATGTGGTCGTGACATTGTTCTATCACTTTGGTTCTTAAAGTGCCTTCTGGGACCCAAAGTAGACCCTTGTAGTGCAGAGCCTGATCCATGACAGTGAAGTCTCCTACCTTGTTAGTGGAGGAGGCATCAGCCACTTTTAAAATCTTTCCAAGTGAGAATTGGTCTAGACCTTGTGCCTTGATGACCTTATTGAACAATGGGGTTATAGGCGACTCTATGTTGAACAGGGACTCTGGGAGTAAGGTCACATTGTTGTAAACGTCCAATTCCTTGGGGTCATACAGGTGAGCCGGATCTCTACTCAACAAGTCTGCTATTACATTCAGTTGTCCCCTCTTGTACTCAATGACAAACCTGTACAGCGCTAATTCATAGTGCCATCTTGACTGTCTTTGGTTCAACCGCTGAGGGGACTTGAAGTATTCTAGGGACTTGTGGTCTGACCTGATTGTGACCAGATGTCGAGCATTCTGTAGGTGGTGTTGCCATTCCTTTAGAGCGCTAACAATTGCTAACATTTCCTTGTCATGTACAGGGTAGTTGGTTTCTGCTGGAAGCATCTTTCTGGAGAAGAATGCCACTGGGTGCTCCACTCCATCTGCTCCCGCTTGTAGTAGGACAGCGCCAACTGCAAAGTTGGAGGCATCAGTTTCTAAAACAAACGGTTTGGAAGGGTCTGGGAGTGCTAGAACTGGGGTACAAGTCATAACTTCCTTTATCTTTTGAAAAGCGGTCTGGTGCTCTACCCCCCAAGAGAAAGGAACCTTAACAGAGGTGAGCTGGGACAAGGGAAACGCAATTTCAGACAGATCTTTTGCATATCTGCGCAGGAAATTGACAGTCCCCAAGAAGGAACGCAACTCAGTCCTATTGGAGGGTGTCTTCCAGTTGACCACTGCTGCAACCTTGTCAGGGCACGCTGCTTGACCATTGCGGAATATAATGTTACCTAGGAAAGATACCTGTTCCTTAAAAAACTCACATTTGGATCTTTTCAGTTTGAGGGAACGGTTGTGAAGAGCCTGGAACACGTTCTTCAGGTCCTTGTGATGTTGTTCCACTGAGGGGGAGAAAACCAAAATATCATCCAAGTAGGCAATGCAACAAGAGCCTACTAGGGATCCCAGGGTGTTGTCAATCATCCTCTAGAAAACTGATGGCGCATTCTTCAGCCCAAAGGGCATAGAAGTGTACTCAAAAACTCCAAATTTGCACTTGAAGGCAGTGTACTGATGAGAGAATTGGGTTACTGGAATCTGGTGGAAAGCATCCTTTAGGTCGAGCTTAGAGTATACAACAGAGCCTGAGATGGAGGAGATAATGTCTTCTAGCAAAGGGAGAGGGTAATTGTCCGTCTCTGTTACTGTGTTTAACCTTCTGTAGTCCACACAAACCCTCAGTTCTCCAGAGGATTTAGGAACTAGGATAACAGGGCTCACAGTTGCTGACTTGGAGGGGATAATTATCCCTGCTGCCAGTTTTTCGTCAATGTAGGCCTGGAGACTTCTCAATTTCTTCTGGTCCAGCGAGTAAATTGGGCTGCCCATGTATTTCTCTGTGTTGGGTTTGAATTTGATTGAAAAATGTAAATTCTCTGGGATGTTTGGAACAATACTCTCGTTGAACAGAGGTTCAAAACTATCAATTGTAGGTTCAATGGGATCTGTCTTTTGGTGAGAGGGAGGGTCATGGGAGAGGGTGTTTATGGTAAACGTTCCCTCAGACATAATGTCTTGGGATTCCAGAGGAAGGTAATGAACCTTACCCTCTCTTTTTACTACTACCCGACCCTTGACTAGGTCCACTGTAGGTTCACACAACCTCCACCAATCTATACCCAAAATGACCCCATAAGTTAACCCTTTAACCACCCTAAACCTAGAGTGAAAACTAAACGTCCCTATCTTAACTAAAACTTTCTCTTTAGTGATAAAAGACTTTATATTCGTCCCATTAGCCAGAGTGATGTAGGAACACTAAACAGTTTCTACATTCAAGCTCTGGGCAAGGTCTAAACTTCTATAGTTTAACGTAGCCCCAGTATCAACTAAAGAAATAAAACTATCCAAACTTAAACTAGGAAAGGAAGAAGAAAGTAAAAGATAAGAAGAACGGTTATTTTTATCTCTAGGTCTTAAGTTATAGGAAGAAAGGTTACCCAAGGACTCTTTTTGGATGGGGCTGGAGCTCTCTATATCCTTCAGGTCTTCATAGGCTCCAGAGAAGTTGGATTTTCTGCCCCTCACAGTGAGGACGGAAAGCAGTTCTGGTTTCAGGCCTTCAAAGAACAGCTCAGAGCACTTCTCAGGGTCTAAGCCGGCTCTCTGGGACAGGAGGTGAAACTTCTCATGGTACTGAGTCACCGTTAAGTCCTCCTGGGAGAGGTTACCTAGGGCCTTGATGGCTTGAGCCTGGGTTATAGGGGGAACTGAGTTGTTCTGTTTGAACTCCTTTAGGAACAGGGGGAAGTTGGTCTTCAGGGCCAAGTTCTGAAGCAACAGTTCTAGTGCAGTCTGCCTATGGGCCAATGGGAGGACCTTGAGCAGTCTTCTGAACTTCTCCTGATCATCTAGAGGTTTCCCATAGATCTCCTCAAGGGAGAAGTCTACTAAACAATTGTTAATAATCTCTTCAACCTTGTTCTTATTGGAAGAGGGCGAGACTGGGAGAGTGGTGATACAGTTGCTTATAGAAACAGAATTGTTGTTGCTGGGAGGGCTGGAAGGTGAACGTAACCAGGACCAGGTGAGTCCTAGGCACAACAGAGTAACCAACAGGGAGTTACAGACCAGGTAAACGAGCTGCCTGTCCTGGTGCCAAGCTACTTTATTCTGGAAAGTAGCCGAAAACAATAGAGGTTGGTCTCTAGTGTCATGACCCCAAGTCTGAGACACTATGCCTTGGATCTTGCTTAAAGGCTGGGAGAGCCAGGCTAAAGCGGTCAAGGCAAGCAAGACAGACTTACTTACTACCTTAACCACCAAGGAAGATTGGGACACACTGGCCCCAAAGACTAGTAGTGAACACAGGGGAATCATGGTGTTGAGTGCTGGGACCACAGCAAGTGGTTCAGCCATGTTTGTTGTCAAATGTAATGAGTTGAAACTTAATACCAAATAAGGAAAAACTAACAAAAAGTAAAGTATGATTAAATTGTTCTTTATTATGGAGATCTAAATTAGAAAACTAAGTCAAAAGAGACCAACAAGCATCTTAGAGAAATTTCCCAAAGTTTTATCAGTGAGAAATTTCGAGATTTTGAGGATTTGAGATTAGTTGTGTAACCTCAAGCTCTGGTGAATGCCTTAATAAAGTACTTTGTGGAATTGGCCTTGGGGTCGTTCACCTTAGTGATTGTTATGGAGTGCAAAACGGACAAAAGTCTACTAGAACCAATGGGAGAATCCCTCAGGTTCATGACAATTATATCATGGTAATCTAGGCAAGGGGACTGGAGACCCACAATACCAGAGGCTGCAACGCCAGGTTTATTAAAAAGAAAAAATTAGGGAAATAATTATAGAATCAAGACAAGACTCAATACAAAGTGGGATCTGGGGGAAGGATTTTCACAGTGTGCTTTGTCTTGTCAAAGGTTACTGGTGTAAACATTTTATACTTGGAGAGGTCAAAATGTAGTCTTTTTGGAAGTGTACCAGACACCAGAGCAGTGTACAGGCACTTGTGGATGTTCTCAAGCAAGAGGTTGACAGTATGTTGTGAGGAAGGAGAGTTATTTTCTTGTCCTGGGTCTAGAAGCCTTCTTTGAACGTGGAGGCTGTGAATTTTCCAGAGACAGCAGTGGACTAGGATTGATACAAAACTATATTGAAATTTGTTAATATCACTGGAGTTCCCTAGTATAAGTTCCATGATTTTAAGATTGGAAGGATTCTCTGTGTGACCAAGAAAGTGCTTATAGACAATGGTCCAGCATAAGATAGCAGTAAGACATGTCACAAATTGGTGGAAATAGGTGTTCAAACTCTTGCAGAAAGTGCACTTGGCGGCATTAAAGGGTTGCCTATCTGCCAGTTTGTAGGAGCATGTAATTGGTTTCCAGTAATTTGCCCTAAATTTAGGTGGAACAAGTTGTGAATGTGCAATTTGGTAGATAACATCTGTGTCAGGTATCCTTATATCTTGAGGGAGTTCAAAGGCAAAGCAAGATATTCTGAAACGGCTGTCATCCTTGATTGGTTGGGGAAAGATTGTATCCAGGTTTAGCGATCTAAAAGTGAGTGAGAAGCTTTCTCTAACCCCCCTTGATGTGTTGGTCAGTTTATAAGAAACAGTCCACTTGTTTGAGCTAATTTTGTATAAGACTGTCCTCCAAAAAATTGGGAAGGTTTCTTGGGCCATATGGTGTGTGGTGAGTAGTGAAGTAGTTAAGCAATGAGTACTTATTTACTGGATTTTTGAGGTTAAGTGCACAAGAGAAAGCAATGCGGCCAGGCTCAGACCAGACTCTATCTTGGCTTGGAAACAAAACAGGATATAGCCAGCTTCCAAAGTTTAAAGAACATATTGTCTTAAAGTCTTGAAGACCAAGTCCCCCTGATTGTATACTACCTATTAAAGCTTCAAGAGGTCTCAATGGGTGGGAGCTATTCCAGACAAATTTGTTGATCACAGAAGAGAGATAACGCATAAGATCTGCAGTAAAAGGGAAAATATTAGAGTAGTACCAAAGTTTTAATAGGATGAACGTGTTGATAAGTCTGACATGTCCTGTTATAGAAACGTCCTGTACCCTTAGTTTAAGAAGGTTTAAGGTCACTTTTGTCATTAGAGATGATTCAATTAGGCTTGTATCTGGTCCTGACTGTTTGAAAGGGATACCAAGATGAATTATATTATATTATATTATATGATATTATATTATATTATATTATATCTTTGGCAAGAGGCTATTTGGAGTCCTCAACCCTGAAACCACCTCCAAAGGGTGGCAGCTTGCAGCCCAATCCAACTTCTGTCTCCATGCCGGCCTAGCAAACCCACATTACCCATCCACAATGCTCTCCTACCTGGTAAAGAACCCCTCTGCACGTGGCCCTCACTCTCTCTGCCCCTTCTGGAAAAGGTCCCTCAAGCTCTTCCTTGATCTGGACTGGAAGATAGTGGCAACTTGTGTCACCACTAGGGGGAATCCTATCAGCTTCTCCTGCACATTTAAGGGTCTACTGCTCCTATACTACCCCCTTCCAAAGGAGGAAACACCCTTTCAAGTCCCTAATACGGCCTGTTGGTTCCCCCTGGTAGACTCTATCTCCCTGGCCCCACTGTGGTATTTTGCCTACAACCCTCTCATTCTTGGCAGATACACCTCCCACTCCTGGAAGGTGCTTATGGCTGGATTCTTTACAGCTGACTGAGATGGCCCCTCACACCCCCTCTACCCCTTCTGCTCCTCTGAAGATACCCTCCTGCACCGGTACTTCCAATGCTCAAATGTCCGCCCCCTCTGGTCCATGGTCAGGAGTGTATTCATGCATTGGGTTTGCATTGGATCCCACATCAACTGGTTCCTACTAGACGGAGCAACCTGCCTGGGCCAACAGTATGGTGCTGTCATGTTCACCATTGCACTCTGGGCCATGCAATCATCCTTTGTGGCCCGCCTCAAGAACACCCCACCTGTCCCCATTCTCTCCCTATTCCAGTCTCTCCTTTTTGCCATGTACCAGAACATCTACTTTGGTACAGGGTGGCCAAGAAGAGTAATGCAATACCAAGTCCATTCCTCCATCCCATGGTTTCTGACTGTGAACTGCTGGACAAGGATAGTGACCTTTGAACTGCTTCCCAACCCTGCCCGCTCCACATTCCATATCCATGTACCTACCACTCACAGGGACAACAACCCCCTGGACACTCATTAGGGATGCCCAGGCCTGACCCCTTTCCTCCCTAGCTTTTCTTCTTTTTTCCTCCCCTCTTTTTTCTTTTTTTGTTTATCCCTGTGCCCTGCTCAAATAAACTTGTTTACCTATATTTTACTATACTATATTATTGCTTCTTGATCCTCTAACGCTCACTTGAATTAAATTTTAACTGTGATTTTAAAACTAAACAGCAAACCGATTTTTAGGAAGTAAATTCAAAGACTATGCAGCTGCCTAACCTGCAACACCAAAATTCCTGGTCAGGGTCTAACCCTACCAAAATCATGTCAGGACCACCACTAAAACGTCTAAATTTTTTTCCCCCTCCTGTAAGGTCAATAGTACCTGGTCTCCCCCTGCTGAACTAATAGACACATTAAAAACATGTGAACCTGCACCTTTCTCCTTTCCTGTCCTCCCTTGTTTGTGTATGCGCTATGGTATGTGTATAGATATTCAACCTACACCCTTGAATTTAATCTATTTTGTAGCACCTCTTAATGAATTTCCCTTGTGCAGTAAAATTTTATCCCATTCCACATAAGGGATATATTGATATTGTATTTTGCATCTCTGAGCTGGCAGCAGAAGCCTTAGAAGTAAAGCTTATTGTCAACAGTAAGACTATACTGGTGATCCAAACACAATACAATAAATCCGCCCCAGCCCATATCTATATTTCTGGTCTCCCCTCCACTGTAAAGAGTAAAAATATAAAGTCTGAGCTTGAATTTGGACTTTCTAAGCATGGCCAGCCATCCCTCCATTATGAAACCCACCCTCTCCTTCAGAGATATATTGGATTTCTTGCCTTTTGTGAGCTCCATCTTGCCCCTGGTATAACTAAACAATGCATAACTCCTCTGGTTACCCTCCCCAGTGCTCCTGATGAGCCTATCACAATCTGAATGGAAGGCATAAAACCAGCTCCCCTTATCTCTAACACAGGTTGGAAACATTGTTCCTCCAAAAACAAGTGTCCTTAAAATTAGGACCTCAAGCTTAAATAACAATTTGAGTGGGACAAGTAAAGTTAGATAGTCCCAGCACAACACTGCAGCAGAGAGTTTATCTCCGCTTACTATCTCCACACCTCAACTCCAAGATCTGGAGCCCCTAGAATCTCGTTTCTCAGTTCTTAGTAAAAAAATTTACATGAAGACTGCAGCCATTCAAAGGACATCAGAAAATCTGATTTATATGAAGTTTTATGGCAAATCCTGATTCCAATCCTGTCCCCCCTAAGACAACAAACAACCCTGTTCATGGTCCCATTCCTCCCCTTAATCCCTCTGATTTAGATGAAGATTTCAAAATGGAAGGTGAGAATTCTGACTTTCCAATTCTGCCCACTCTCATTGACAAGAAAATTGTTGATGGTTTATTTTCAACGCAAGCTGAGATTTACACTTATGTAGAGAAACTTAGTAGAAATGCAGAGAATATATTCACCCATTAACACCAATACAACCCACCTCACAATAATGTACTTTCACATTTTGAAAATGTGAGAGCTGAATTTACTGCTAAGCTTCAGGCCAGTTCTACTGAATACTTTAGTTACCTCTCCACCCTTGTTCCTGATCCTAAGGCTGCAGATGTAGAGCTAATGAACAATGTAAACCCTGGCTTACATAAATTCATATAATGACTTAAAAGCCTCTGTAGGACGTTGCTGAGGCCCCCTGAAAGCCCCCTATGATTTCATACCCCAAATTTTTTTGCCACCCCTTTGGGTTGCCCTTACGTTGCTACGCTCTGTAAAGGGCTGCAGCGCCCCCCCACCCCCAACACCTTTTTTTTATTCTTTTTTTGTTTATTCCCGTGCCCTGCTCAAATAAATCTATTTGCCTATACCATTATAATATATTATAGATATCTGTATACTCATATCTTTGCCAAAGACTAATTTTACAAAGCTTTACAAACTTTAATGGTTTCATCAAGTATGGTTTCTTATGATAGATCATTAATCTTATTAATATAAACTAAAAATAGTTTTTAGCTTGTTATCAAAAAACTAGATGCCCTCCTCTACATTACTCTATTTTCAAAAACTCTTATAATCAGACTGTTTATAACATAATAACCATAAACAAATATAGAATTGTTCAATTACTGCCAACAACATTGAAAAAATTAGTACACTTAAGATTACTAGCTTTATCAATAATCACTATCTACTACCTCAAGTTATTGATAATAACTTACCAACTTGTAGATTTACATGCTAAACAAATATCCATTTTATATATGGGTTTCATATTATCAAAAAATGTTCTGAATAGTATGCCTCTATACAAAAACTAAAAGGTTTGTCATAGTTTAAGCTTTATTTAAATTGTTCTAATGATTATTGTCACCTAAAAGACAGTTTTAATTAAGACCAAATCAATCAGTCTATCAGACTTCTATCTGCAAACATATAAAGATAGGCAACAATACCAGATCCAGTTCCTAGTAACCTTTTAATTGATGTTAAACTTCCAGACCAGTCATCATTAATTACCTTTAGTAACTAAGACCTGTTATCCCACTATACCTTTGTTAGAGGTTAAAGAGCCCCTACTTTTTCTTATAGATTTTAGTTTATATGTAAGCTTCTCTTACTTGATGTTATCTAATTAATTAGAATAAACATTTACCTCAGAAAGGTACATTATTTTTTTCTAGTAACACAAGTTAGTCTGATAAATCTTTAGCTCTTATGTAGGTCAAAGAATCTATTCTTTACTACAAAAACTTAGCATCTCAATTTAAATGATACATTAAGATGGTTATCATATTTTGGTGTTCCTATTGTCTTTACTCTTCAATACAGTGCAATTATCTAATAGTTAAAAAATCAATTAAGCTTTTATAACAAATAGTATTAAAAATATGTTAAATGTCATTATAAATTTAATTAGATAGCTACAGAAAAAAAGTTAACTTATATTTTGTCTTGAATCTTACACTGTCTAAAAATGCATCAAATCATAAAGATTATGGCGTTTCTTGCTTACTTTATTATAAAGATTGACATTCTAACTAGAATGAGTTGATTTTTCTCAAAGAAATTTAACATAGTTAAATTAATTTATAATTACCTTTTAGGACTTTCTTAGAATATCTTAGGAAGAATTTAATTGATTAATCTATTTTTTCTCTTATCTTAATTAAAATATACAATACTTGTTATAGATTCATGAAGAAAAAGTGATATTATTATAACTTAATAAAATATGTGAAGATAGAACTTTTTTTTACTCATATAAATAGACTAATTATTATGAGAGAATACTCTTTTTTAAAAAGCTTTTTATAGATAACTACATTAGTATGATGACTCAAAAAACTCATAATTTATAATTTTTATAGAATTTAATGAGAGAGAAAAAGAAACAAAACATTTTTCTTTGAATTTCTAAGATTGTTATTCATCAAGATGATTGTATTTGAGGATTTACAAAACACCTAGCAAATAATCAAAATAATTTTGTATCTAATTTTAATCAAATTTAGTATCATATTTTTGATACTAAATTGAGTTTCCACTTGCACCTTAATTTTTTATTCTATTTTCACATCTTTGATGACCACAAGGATAGGTATAAATCATCCTTGCAAAACTTTAGTTCTAAGGCAGAGAGCCTTAAAGTTAAGTTTAATTTAACTCATATAAAAAAATACTAAATTTATTACTAAATTTAATAATAAATTTTTCTATCCAATATTATTAGAAATCATTAATAAGTAGCTTAAGTTTTACTTAAAACTATTAAACAAGTAGCAATGAGATTTCTAGAATTCATAAATATATTATGATTTTTCATTACTTCTTTTTAGGATCCATAATTTTTTTTCTTGTTTGCCCTGAAAATAATTCGGAAAATAAACCAGATATAAAAAAGCTGGATTGGTAGAAACTGTATAACAAATGATTATTATTGATTTAAATTTAGTATTAGTACTTTATTGTTCTAAAGAAAACTTGACTATAACATTCAATACATATTTTTTAATTATTAAGGTTACTATTATTATAATAAAAAAAATTGCAAATAATTTTACCTGTGTTCTGATTTAAAAATTGGCTGAACTATTATCAGGCGTTTAATACCTAGAAAGAAATTAAAGACTACTAGAAAATTTTATGAAGACCAAACCTCAAAACATAAAAGTTTCACCAAGAAGACTAAAGGTCTCTACTAATAAGTAAATCAATCTGGGTTAGAAAGTAAAATTAGATTCTTGATTCAAGCCCCATTACCAAAAAGAATATTAAATATTGTCTAGATAGTATAGGGATTAAATAATGCTAGTGATTTCTGTCAAACAGATATAAATAGATAATTCAACTAAAGAAGGGAATTAATATTCTCAAGTATACTTCTGACTCAACTTGTCCCTTCAAAAAAAGACATAAGCTTATGAATTAAAATTTCTAGTAGAATGATTGGACCTAGGTGAAAAAAATCAAGAGCCAGCAGGATTAAGGGAGAATTAGCTTACGGCAACAAAATAACCTAAAAAAAACATAAGACGCATATCAAGTAATAGATACTAAAGCTTCTAAATCACGCATGAATAAACAATAAATTAAAAAGAAGAAAAACAGGAATAAAAAAACCAAGTTAATCTTCAGAGACCAAAGAACAATAAAATGAATAAAAGGACAAGAAAAAAATCAAGAAAGAACAAACAGAGTAGAATAGTTATGGACTTTAGGTCATGACCATAATCCTTTATAAGATAATAGTTATTTTAATGAAAGATTTTTTTTTAACTATGATCTATTATTACTATATAAAATCAAGATAATTCTAAAACCAATGATAATATAAAGACTGAGATAAAACTTCAATAAAAAAAACTAAACATGGTAGTCTATGCTGCAGTGGTAATGGTTATTGTGTTGTTTACTGGTTATACTGGTCCAGAGTCACAATGTAATAAAAATGTTGTTTGCAGTGATGACGCCTATGTTATTAAAGGTCTTGGTACAAGTTATGATGAAGGGATTAAGTTAAAAGCTAGTTTAAAAAAAATAGTTGTAGAACTAACAATATAACTATCTAGGGAATAATAAACAAAAATTAGTTAATGTACTATTAGCCATACTCAAAAAGTACAATAATTAAAATCTTTGTTTGTCTATATCCAAGAATAAAAAAGTAAAAATAACTTATTAGAAGTGGTTTTACTAATTTAAAGAAGCACTAAGATTAGTTTCTATTGTTAAAACAACCAAAGTAGCAATCTATGTCCAACCAAATGTATAATAAAACCCACTAAGGTTTAGAAGACAGAAGAAGCCTCAACAAATAAGGTCAATAGCTAACATTAGTGATAAATTGAGGACCACAAGAAAGAGTTGAATTATTATAAGGCCAAACAAGCACTGAGAGTGAAAAGATAAATGAAGGCAGTCTCAACAAAAAAAGGAAATATTTGGGAGATATCTGAGTTTTCCTTTGTTTTCACTTGGACTTGATTATATATGATAAAATTCCTGCCAAAAGAGTACTTGAATGGTGGCTTGATGTCATAACCCCAAACTTGTGTGACTATGTTCTGGATCTTACTCAGGGGTTGGGAGAGCCAGGCTAAGGTGGTTAAGGCAACCAAAACGGCCTTGCTGACTACCTTGACAACCAAGGAAGATCGAGACACACTAGCCCCAAAGACTAGCAAAGAACACAGGGGGATCATGGTGTTGAGGGCCGGAACCACAGCAAGTGGTTCAGCCATGGTTGTGGGTGAAGTTTATTAATAAAGAACTAAAGCCTAAAATAGGAATACTAATCAGAATAGTGAAAATATGGAGAAATTGTCCTTTATAAGTAATAATATTTATTCAAGTACTAAGTCAAAAGAGACCAACAACCAACTCAGAGGAATTTCCCAAAGTTTTATCTGAGAGAAATTTCGAGATTTCGTGAGATAAATTTAGCTGTGTAACCTCAACTCTTGGTGAATGCTCTGATGTAGTATTTGGTGGAATTAGCCTTAGTATCGTTCACCTTAGTAATGGTGATGGAGTCCAGAGCAGATAAAAGTCTATTAGAAACATCAGGAGAATCCCTCAGGTTCATGACATTACCCCCCAGACTTTTAGATGCTAGGGCCGATTGGAAAGATGTGATCAGGTGCTTACAGTTACTGCAATCCTCTTCATCTTGCCAGGTGCTCTCTTCAACGGGATAGTGCTTCCATTTGACTAGGAATTGGGTCTTACCCTTAACCATTCTTTCTCTTAGGATCTTCTCAACCTCATATTCAAAACTAGGTTCCACTTGTGGTAAGGAGAGGTGTTTGGGGACCTTTCCTTCAAACGGCTTCAGAAGACTCCTGTGGAAAACAGGGTGGACCTTCCAGGTTGAGGGCAGTACCAGTTCAAAAGCTACAGCATTGACCACCTTCTTTACCTTGAAAGGACCTAGGAATTTGGGAGAAAACTTCTGGATCCCTACCCTAAGTTTCAGGTTCTTAGAGTTTAGCATTACCCAGTCACCAGTCTTGATCTCAGGGCCTGGGACTCTTTTCAGATTGGCGAATCTACTGTGGGACTGGCTGGCCTTGTTGAGGTTGTCCATTAACGTTGCTTGGGTCTTTGTTAGGGTCCTCAGTAGATCTGTAGTTTCTGGATGGAGAGTGGGGAGAGGGGTTTGGAAAACCACTGGATTGTAGCCATAGTTCGCATAGAAAGGAGAGAACTTGGTTGAGTTCTGGGTTTTCCTATTGTAAGTGAACATGGCTAACGGTAACCAATCCTGCCAGTCACTCTGCTCTTCAGTGGTGTAGCAACGTAGGTAATGTTCCAAGATCTGGTTGAGCCTTTCAGTCTGACCATCAGACTGAGGGTGAAAGGCTGAAGAGAGACATTGTTTGATACCCAACGATTTGGTCAAGCTAGAGAAGAACTGGGACACAAACTGGGTACCTCTATCTGATACAATCTCTTGTGGCAATCCGTGTCTGGAGAACACCTCTTTCAAGAAGATGTCACTGGCTCCTTTGGCGTTGATTGTCTTGAGACAGGGGAAGAATTCCGCCCATTTGGTAAACCTATCAACTACCACCATGATGGCATCGAAACCATTTGACAGGGGGAGGTCAGTGATGAAGTCCACACTGATGGAAGTCCAGGGGGCTTCTGGGACCTTCAAGGGTAGCAAAAGTCCAGCAGGTTTAGAGTTCGATGGTTTGTTCCTAGAACATGAGAGGCAGTGCTTGATATGCTCCTTTACTGACTTCTTAAGGCCTGTCCAGATAAAATGGTGCTTGATGAGGGCCATTGTTCCGGATATACCAGGGTGTCCAGCTAGTATGTGATCGTGACACTGTTCTATCACTTTTGTCCTTAGAGTACCTTCTGGGACCCATAGTAAACCTTTGTAGAAGAGGGTCTTCTCTGTGGCAGTGAAGTCCCCTACCTTGTTGGCAGAGGAAGCAGATTTTATTTCCGCTAGCTTTCCTAAAGAGAATTGGTCCAGTCCCTGTGCTTTGATGACCCTGTTGAACAAGGGTGACTGTGAGGATTCTATGTTGAACAAGGTCCCAGGGAGTAGGGTTACATTATTGTAAACGTCCAATTCCTTTGGATCATAGAGGTGTGCTGGGTCCCTGCTCAGTAAGTCTGCTATAACGTTCAATTGACCCCTCTTGTATTCAATGACAAACTTGTAGAGAGCTAACTCATAGTGCCATCTAGACTGTCTCTGGTTCAACCGCTGAGGAGATTTGAAGTACTCCAGAGACTTGTGGTCTGATCTGATTGTGACCAGGTGCCGGGCATTCTGCAGGTGATGTTGCCATTCTTTAAGGGCGCTGACAATCGCCAGCATTTCCTTGTCATGTACTGGGTAGTTAGTCTCCGCTGGAAGCATCTTCCTGGAGAAGAAGGCTACTGGATGCTCTACTTCATCAGCTCCTACCTGTAGAAGAACGGCACCAACCGCAAAGTTGGAGGCATCAGTCTCAAGGACAAACGGTTTGGAAGGGTCTGGAAGGGCTAAAACCGGGGTGCAAGTCATAACTTCCTTTATCTTTTGAAAAGCAGTCTGGTGCTCTACCCCCCAAGAGAAAGGAACCTTGACAGAAGTGAGCTGGGACAGGGGGAAAGCAATCTCAGACAGATCTTTAGCATATCTGCGCAGGAAATTGACAGTTCCCAAGAAAGAGCGCAATTCAGTCCTATTAGATGGTGTCTTCCAGTTGACTACTGCTGCAACCTTGTCAGGGCAGGCTGCCTGGCCATTGCGGAATATGATATTACCTAGGAAAGACACCTGTTCCTTGAAAAACTCACACTTAGACATCTTCAGTCTGAGGGAGCGGTTGTGCAGAGCCAGGAACACGTTCTTCAGGTCTTTGTGATGTTGTTCTACTGAGGGGGAGTATACCAAGATGTCATCTAAGTATGCAATGCAGCAGGAGCCCACCAGAGATCCCAAGGTGTTGTCAATCATCCTTTGGAATACTGACGGGGCATTCTTCAACCCAAAAGGCATGGAGGTATACTCAAAGACTCCAAATTTGCATTTGAAGGCTGTGTACTGGCAAGAAGAAGGTGTTACCGGAATCTGGTGGAAAGCATCCTTCAGATCGAGTTTAGAGTAGACCACAGATCCAGAGATAGAGGAAATGATGTCTTCTAAAAGGGGTAAAGGGTAATTGTCCGTTTCTGTGACTGTATTCAGCTTCCTATAATCCACACAAACCCTCAGTTCTCCTGAAGATTTAGGGACCAGGATGACTGGACTAACAGTTGCAGACTTGGAAGGGACAATTATACCCGCTGCCAGCTTCTCCTCTATGTAAATCTGGAGGCTCTTCAGTTTCTTCTGATCTAAAGAATAAATTGGGCTCCCCATGTATTTTTCTGTATTGGGTTTAAACTTAATGGAGAAATGTAGGTTCTCTGGGATGTTTGGAGTAATCTTCTCGTTAAACAGAGGTTCAAACATGTCTATGGTGGATTGGGTAGGTCCCATCTCCTTGTGAGAGGTAGGGTCATGGGAGAGGGTGTTAATAGCGGTAGCTTTAACCAGCTCTCTGTCATTTAGTACCAAGGAAAGGTGATGGGATTTGCCCTCCCTCTTTATTACCATTTGATTATTTCCCAGGTCCACCATGGGTTCACACATTCTCCACCAATCCATGCCCAAAATGACCTTATAAGTTAACCCCTTAACAACCCTAAACCTAGAGTAAAAACTAAACGTTCCTATCCTAACTAAAACTTTTTCTTTAGTTATGAAAGACTTTATATTCGTCCCATTAGCCAGAGTGATGTAGGAACACTGAACAGTTTCTACATTTAAACTCTGGGCAAGGTCTAAACTTATATAGTTTGACGTAGCCCCAGTATCCACTAAAGAAACAAAACTATTCAAACTTAAACTAGGAAAGGAAGAAGAGAGTAAAAGGTAAGAAGAACGGTTATTTTTATCTCTAGGTCTCAAGTTATAGGAAGAAAGGTTACCCATGTGCTCCTTTTGGCCAGAAGTAGAATTCTCTATATCCTTCAGGTCTTCATAGGCTCCAGAGAAGTCAGGTTTTCTGCCTCTCACAGTGAGAACGGAGAGTAGTTCTGGTTTCAGACCTTCAAAGAACAACTCTGAGCACTTCTGGGGGTCCAGACCCGCTCTCTGAGACAGGAGGTGGAACTTCTCATGGTATTGGGTTACCGTTAAGTCCTCCTGGGAGAGGTTTCCCAAAGCTTTGATAGCCTGGGCCTGGGTCATAGGGGGAACCGTGTTGTTCTGTTTGAACTTCTTCAGGAACAGAGGGAAGTCGGTCTTGAGGGCTGCATCCTGGAGCAGGAGTTCCAAAGCAGTCTGTCTATGGGCTGAGGGTAAGACCTTCAGCAGTCTTCTGAACTTTTCCTGGTCATCTAGGGGTTTGCCATAGATTTCCTCAAGGGAAAAGTCTACCAAACAGTTGTTGATAACCTCCTCCACCTTATTCTTATTGGGAGAGGTCGAGATTGGGAGGGTGGTCAAGCAATTGTTTATAGATATATTGTTGTTGTTGTTGTTGTTGGGGGGACTGGGTGGTGAACGTAACCAAGACCAAGTGAGTCCCAAGCACAACAAGGTGACCAACAGGGAGTTGCAGACCAGGTAAACGAGCTGTCTGTCCTGGTGCCAAGCTACTTTATTTTGGAAAGTAGCAGAAAACAATAGAGGTTGGTCTCTAGTGTCATAACCCCAAACTTGTGTGACTATGTTCTGGATCTTACTCAGGGGTTGGGAGAGCCAGGCTAAGGTGGTTAAGGCAAGCAAAACGGCCTTGCTGACTACCTTGACAACCAAGGAAGATCGAGACACACTAGCCCCAAAGACTAGCAAAGAACACAGGGGGATCATGGTGTTGAGGGCCGGAACCACAGCAAGTGGTTCAGCCATGGTTGTGGGTGAAGTTTATTAATAAAGAACTAAAGTCTAAAATAGGAATACTAATCAGAATAGTGAAAATATGGAGAAATTGTCCTTTATAAGTAATAATATTTATTCAAGTACTAAGTCAAAAGAGACCAACAACCAACTCAGAGGAATTTCCCAAAGTTTTATCTGAGAGAAATTTCGAGATTTCGTGAGATAAATTTAGCTGTGTAACCTCAACTCTTGGTGAATGCTCTGATGTAGTATTTGGTGGAATTGGCCTTAGTATCGTTCACCTTAGTAATGGTGATGGAGTCCAGAGCAGATAAAAGTCTATTAGAAACATCAGGAGAATCCCTCAGGTTCATGACACTTG
>CAOJZF010000024.1:0-16071 GCA_948465475.1 Thalpophila matura
AAATAAAAAAATTTGAACAGCAGTTTGGGAGTCAATATTTGAAGATCGACGATTTTCGAGTTGGTAATCTGACGACAAAATCACATTTAAAACATGAGTAAATTCATTATGATGGATTATTGCAATGGATATATAATCTTAAAAGTTATGTATTTTTCATTTTTAAAAAGAAAATTCAAATAATACTATTAGGATTCAGTTCTCTGTTTTTCCTCGAAAATGGGACAAATTTCTATTAGTTAACCCCTATTTTCTTTTTCTCCCATTTGTGTTTTTACTTAAAAGAAGATATTAATAGCAATTGAAAGTTAAAAGGAAATTTATCTTTCTCGTAAATATATTTTTCACCTAATTCGAGGCTGTAAAAATCACATGATAGTAGGGATGTCACCTCATATCCCGGAATTTAAGTCAGTAGTATCATTTTCACGGGTCATGAGTAGGGCAGCTATGATAACCAAACACAAAATTAGAGGAATAGAAACTAAAAAAGTAACAATTATTAAAGCTTATAAAATATACGTCTCATTCAAGTGCGATGATCTCTTGATAACCCCTTGGATTCATAGTTGATCCAGTGGTTGAAATTTGGAGATATTCTTGATCATCTGTTATACAGAGTGGATGACCGATCCTCCATGATCAACTTGTACTTGGTTGATGGAGTTCAACTCTAGGTGATTCAAAAGGAAATTGATACTTTTTCTGATAGTAAGGCACAAGTTGTTACAGCACACGTCCATTTAATCTTTCATCAATGGCTCTATCGGTGTTTGTAATAATCCTAAAAATATCAGTGATAAGGGCGCGATTACACATGAAATGATTGTTTTGTGGGATTTCAAATCGCATCTTATCAAGGCTAGATCTGCCCAAGGAGATTGTCAGACACTTTTCTAAGTTCATCTAAAGTAAGGATACGATCTGTTCTTTTTATAAAGAGTGTATGCTGATAATTTAGCTAAATTTCTTTATTTAGATGGCTAATTAAAAGTAGAAATGTTGTTTTTGCTCTATTGTCGTGAAGGAAAATCCAAAATCATCAAATTAAATATCAGTTCTCAAAAAACCAATCAATAAGTATCATCCCTGGCTAATAGTCGAGGAGCAGAAAATTGTAGTTCTACTTGTAATAGCCATATATTTTGAATGTCTGGTAACTTGTAAGTTGATTTGTAAATTAATTTATTTGATAGATCATTACGTAAGAAAATCAATATTTTGTATTATTTATGTTTTTTGTTGTATATCGATTTAGAAACTACATAATTTAGAGGGCCCAAAATTTATTCGACTAATTTTACTTTTATAATTCGATTATAGAAAAAATAACATTTAGAAAAAAGTTAGTTGAAGGTCTTTTATGTTTGTTACATATGGCAAAAAACTTTCGTAGATTGACATTTTTATAAATGATAGTGTGTACGACTTAGACTTGCGCTCTGGTCGTGATTTACACTTTATAGTCGTGTTTTATCGCTAGTATTCGGTAAGTTTAGCGGGCTATAAAGCTTAAATTAGATTTTCCAGTTCGAGTTATTAGTCAAATAATTAAACCCATTGATGCACACCAGAACCGATCTACGAAAGTTTTTACCCATATATAAAAATTAATGTGGTCCACAAGGATTGAATACTTTTGTAAGTTTTAAGCTCAATTTAGTCACCTTCTAAATGGAATGCACTTAACTGATAAAGTGGATGTCGAGCTTAACAATAAATTAACTATGATCCACATAGATAAATCATATGGATTTTAGTGATCCACTTACTGAAAAAATCTTATTAAATTGAAGTCATTGATACGGTTATTGAGGTGGGTTTCTTGTCAGGCTGCTGATCATGATCCGTATTTCCGATCTATTCCCCACTAATTCTAGTGCGTTATCACTACACCTTTTTTTTACAACGAAGGGAAAGGCTAACCCGAAAGTGATGATTGTGAACCATCTAAAACCTAAAGAAGGAAGTAGTGTATCGATAAGAGCTTTTCTTGTTTTGTAAATTTTGGTGTTCTATAATTTGGATGTGTCACTGTTAATTTCGAGTGAAATAGCCCAAAAGGAGTTGATACATAAAAAACCAAGTATTTAAACAACTATTCTCTATTTTAAACTAAGCAAAATTTCAGAAATGAATTTAAATATTTTAATTCTTACCGGTTGGTTCCAGTTGATTCTGGCGGGTCGTATGGAATGGTTCGGTTATTACAGATTGCTTACACGTGAAGAATGTCTACAAGGCCGGTTGAAACATCTAAAGGAAACAAAACCCGATTACGCTTGTGTCGTATGGCCCCACAGTGTCGGTCACTGGGTCAACCCCCACTGGTCCCGCCATGATTTCTTCTGTAGCGAATGGCGGTTCAATCAGTATTGCGCCCATAAGGACCAACGTCACCTCGAGGCGAAACTTCTCGGTGATGGCGGCTACAGTAACTGGGCCTATACCCCAGAGTGGTTAGATCGCGAGGGGAATACCGTCTCCAGAAACTTATAATGAAAGATTTAAAATAAATTTTATTGTAAAACATGTAATTGTAGATCCAGATTTCAGGCAGTTTAAATTCATTAGTAACGTCGACTAGAAACTAGAACCAAATCGTATCTTAACGATTCTTTTCCTTATTCTTTCAACGACTTCTTTACCTCCCTATAAAAACCCTTTCCTTCTTACCTCAATCATTCCTAATTCCCCTAGAACTATCCTCCTCTCTTAACCCCCACTCACCTCTCCCCACTCCCTCCTCTCCACCTCTTCAAAAAAACCCTTTCCCCCTCTCCCACCCATCTCCAAAAAACACCCGTCTCTACCCCTAACTCAGCATCACCCAATCTCCCCTCTCTCTAGCTAACACTTCCACCCCTCTAACTTCTCACTCCTTCATTAACCTTGGCTGATATAGCATTCTATAGATTTCTATAGTTATCAAACAAAATGTTCACTTAACCAAAAAAATTACCATTAGTAATAAAATACCACCAAGCTATCTCAGCTCTCTTCCCTCTTTAACCCAAAACTCACCTAACTACACTCCTTTACATAAACCTCTCGCTTTTCTTAACCCAATATAATTTATAAAGATGAACTCAATCCTCTAAAGAGCCCATGATCTCAATTTTAAAGAATCAAAACCTTGGTTATTGACAACAAATTATAGATATCTTCTTAATATAGGAGGCCTCTATCAGATTTTGTTCATAACTAAGAATATCTCAAAATTAGACCGCAGGAATTTCAAATAATGATGATTGTGAGATATATATGAGCTACAATTGTGCTTATCTCTAAAAATTATGATTGGCCTATGTGATTAGAATAAATAGTATAATAATGACTTAGGCACAGGCAATAATTCAAGCCTTTGTTCTAAATTACTGATAAGGATTAAATAATCCAATCAATTGATCCATCTTATATATCTAACCATCTAATAGAGGCTAACAATCAATTACCATAATAATGGGCTTGGGCAAAATAATACATGTTTTTATAATCAATCAACTAATAATTGTCAACGCCATACCAGGTTGTTTTCATGACAGGTTTTGTGGTCATACCCAGATTCTCAGTTTGGATCTGTCTTCTAAATCTAATCTCCATCAACCAATTCTAATCTTTTTTAACCACAAGTTTTTTTGACCCTTCATACCCTATTAGGTATACCATAGATCTATACATCCCAAGATTTTTTTCTCTGTCCCTATTTTCTTTTCTCTTTTTTTTGGCTTGAGTTTTTAAGGATTTAATCTGGTGTTCTTATGTTTTTCTTTCCCAAGATCTTTAGTTTTTGGCTATCTCCAAAGGGTCAAAAATACCACTCTGACCCAAAGCCGGGAATTGAACCTGAAACTAAGGTGACCAGTTCCAGCTTGCGCTGTTACCTGGATACCACCAAGGCTGAAACACAAACAGTAAAACTAAAGAATACCAACTTAGTTAACAAAAAACTTAAAACTCGTTGAAACATCTCTATGGTTTCTTTATTCTCTTTCTACTGAGCAAAAATTGAATAAGATATCAAACAAAAAAAGTTTCACAAGAAGATAAATTTTTTTGCTTTATTTCTATGCCTTCTAAAGCATTAAGATGAAAATTGGATATCTAGAACAGAAGGAAAAAGCTATGCAGCCGGTAGGGAATGAAGGTATCTAAGTAGTCAACTACTGGGAGCTTTATCTTCCAGTCTACTTACAGTATACATCCAGGTGCCAAACGGAACCAATAAATACCAGCCAATATATTTGTATTGACCAGTGTATTCTCTTTACTCCCAAATCCTGTGATTGTTTTGGGATTATAGGACTTAAGAGCATCAATAGATAACAAGATGCACTCAGTTTATTACTTATGCTCTGTTTTCTAGGTTTTGGCCTTAAATCTAATAAGATAGTGAGACCCATACTTACTAAGTAATAGACTTGAACATCCCAATTAACTGTTGGAATATAGGAGAAGGCCTTAAATTGTTCCTCTAATCTTCTAGGGAATCTATAAGATGCTTTGAATTTGATGGGATTATATGGTTCAACATGACTATCTGTTGACCAAGTTGCAGCCAAGTCTGGAATTAGAACTCTAACAATTGGAACAATGTCTGCAGTCTAATTATATCTAGTAAAACGAGCATTGAATGTTTTGTTCATATAGACCAAGGCATGCCCATATTTTACAGGCAGCTTTGTATGTAGGATTAAATCTAAAAGGCTGGTATAGTTGTTGATGTTTACCACTTTGAAATTTGCTTCATTAAACTCTATTAGAGAGGCCAGTCTCACTCCCAACAGCTTACCAACTCAATCTTGAGTGTTATTGACCGCCAAAGCTTATCAGTCTGACTTTGTCTTGGGTATGATGGTTAAATACTCCACAAAAAATATGTGGCAGTACTTGTTCATGGCGGTTTGCCATATTTCTATTTTTTCAGAAGTTGAAATACTTGATTCTGTTACAGTATTAATTAGTGGTGAAAGTTGGTCCATTTCTGAGACATTATATGCCATTTTATTGGTCTCAACAATACCTGCGTTCTCAGGATCTAATAAATTTAATTATATTTATTTATAATGAAAACTATTACCTTATATAAACAATCTCTTGATTATAACGCCATAAATATAAGAGCTGTTCAATGCACTTGCACATTCATCTTCAAATCTTATAGTGTTGTTGCAAATCTCTACTAATTCCTGAATATCAATGTTGTCTTCAGGTTCTTCAACCTCTTTTTAAGTATCCGCTGTAGGTACTGAACCAGAAGATCTGAGACACCTAGGTTCACTTACGTGGTCATTAACTTAAGCTTTTTTGATGGAGGAGCTATTTCAACTTCATCATCACTCTCTTTATCATAATTGTTTGTCTTTTCTTGTGAGGAATGTACAGCTTTTTCACAATTAGGAGCCAATTTTTCTACAATTGGTTCTTCTAGGATTTTTTGAAAACAAACTCCTCTATAACAGCTTCTTCTATAATATACTCCCCAAGTTTTTCAATGATGCCATTGAAGTCATTGTTGTACTCAATCATAAGGACTTCTTTGCCATTATTTTTAATAAGTTAAAACCCCTGCCCAACCATTTTGGCAAGGGCCTCCTAGGGAGAAGATAGAAGCTGCCTGTCTTCTTCAGACAACTTGTATTAGCTTTTAAGATTTTTTGCCTCAGACTTTAATGTTGTCTCAGCAAGTCTTATTTTACCTTTCTTTATCTAAGCCATAGCAGCTAAAACTTTGCGGTAATTGTGGCATGCTTGTCCCATTTCAGTATTAATTTTTTTAATTTTTGTTTGATTGTATTACTTAGGAATCTAACAAATTCTGATACAGAGGTTTACATTTTGTTCTTTAGATTAAAAAAAGTATAGGTAGATACTTAGTTTAATTGAATTTAACGCCCTCAAAATTGAATTTCAACCTAATCTGGTTTGATTGAGATTCAATTTTGAGGGCGTTATATTCAATTAAACTAAGTATATACCTGTATTTTGTCCAACTAAAATAAATCATAATATGACTTTGTTGTTAATCTTACATTTGATAGGAAAATAAAATGTCACTAGAGAGATTTTACCATAATGAACCCTAGCTAAAAAATTTCATGCAAACTATTAGATGTTCTTTAATGAAGGTCCATTATGGATCATAGATGGAAGTCTATAATAGTCTCTAAATGGACCTCCATTAAGGAACCATAAAAAAGCCCCAACTGGGGACTATTATAAACTTCCCTCTATGATCTATAATGGACCTCCATTAAGGAACCATAACAAAGGTCCATCTAGGGACTATTTTAGACTTCCCTCTATGACTTATAGTGGACCTCTGCTAAGGAACCACAACAGAGGCAAATAAAGGATCCTAACAAGAAAATAGAATAATTAACTTAATAGACCTCTGTTAAGGAACCATAACAGAGGTCCATCTAGAGATTGTTATAAACTTCCCTCTATAATCCACAATGGACCTCTGTTAAGGAGCCATAACAGAGGTGAATTAAGGATCCTGTTAATAAACTAAGAAAATTAACTTAATAGACCTCTTTTTAAGGAACCATAATAGAGGTCCATCTAAGGACTGTTATAAACTTCCCTCTATGAGCTATTTTGGACCTTCATTAAGGAACCATAATTAGGGTCCACCTAAGGACTATTATAAACTTCCCTCTATGATCCATAATGGACCTTGGTTATGGTTCCCTAAAGGAGTTCTATAAATGATCATAGTTAGACCTCCATTATGGTCCCTAGACAACCTCCAGTATAGTCCCTAGATAGACCTCTGTTATGGTTCTGCAATGGAGGTCCAATCCTAAAATTATTTAACAACTACAATGAAGGATCTAATAGTCTCACTAGAGTATAAAAATCAAGTTATTTAAAAGTAATAAAGATAATGAGCTTAATTATAGTTTGATTTCTATTGCAAAATCAAGATTAATCTTGCACTAATAAATGAGATATTGGGTGATGGAATTTTATACAAAAATTTATATATTTTATCAATTTACTGAGTTTATTAAAGAAAGAAATCAAAAATGAACTCTTCAACTTCCCAAGATGCTTCAAGTTCCAAAAGTATTGAATATACCAGATTGGAAAACTTCAACTTGGAAAGTGTGCTTGATCAATACCAAACCAAAGTTGATACTTTACTCACCACAATCAAGGTTTTTGAAACTGTTAAAGAGATTCTTATGATAAAAAGAGGAGAGAACAAACAAGCAGATGGTCTTAAAAACCAGTTCTCAGCGCTTAATGAATTAGATCAGGAACTGTTGGTTGCTCCTGTCTGGGGGGCACTTAAGATCATAAGTCCCTAGATACCCCGTTTTTCTCTCATTGATGGGGAGAAAACTCAAGTGAAGTTCCTTGAAGAGGTTGTATATCAAGTGCCCCCCCAGGTCAAATCTTGAAGACTCCCAAGCTTTAAGTAGTAGTTTCAAATCAGATAACAAACGCCAACAAAAGCCAAGGTCATCTGGAGGATTCTACCTGGTATCTGGGCATTGAGCAACCTTGTTACTTTGTCCAAAAGGATCTAAAGGCCAAGATAATCCTTTCCCAGAGCTAATCTTGGTGTTGCAAGTTTCAATGGAAAATTGTGTACTTAGTTTTCTTTTTTAATGTGCATTTAATTGGGCTTCCCAAATCCTCTGGAGCCATGTATGTTCAAGCTTATGTTGGGGATCTTGAATTTACTGCCGGTACTGAATACACCCAGGAACAACTAGCACATTTCAATGCAGACATGATTGACAAACAACACTGGCCTTGCTTGAATGAGTACCTCACATCCCAAAAAAAAGGGGAAACTAAATGGAAAAAATTGTGTGTTGTCAACAGAACCAAACTACTAGGTTCAATCCCAGAGGACGTCAAGAATGTGAAAGTGATTGACTTTGTTTTGTTATGTAATTCAACTATAAAAATAGTTGAAGGTTCAGTTTGGGTTACTAAGCTGAATTGTGACCTTTTCACATTAAACTAGGGCATTGCAATACACTCTTAATGGATCAATTTTGTTGGTTGGTAACATTTTTCTTAGCTTGTTTGGAAAATGTCTGTAATGCCCAGATGATGCTACTAGAGGTTTCTCATTCCTGGGCTGGTCATAGAGATGTGATAATGTCTAAGTAATTCCATAATCTAGGTGGCCAGAAGCAGTATCAGGTTTTCAAGTTCCTTATTGGACTATTAGCTAGGATCCCTACTAACTTTAGGAATGTAAGGGTGTATATCCTTATCTCCTTAGGTCAATCAATGCTTTGAATAATTGGCATGGCTAAATAAGTTAATCCAATAGTCAATCATTTGGGAGTATTCCAATCTTAGTTGGACTGGAATACCAAACTGAAATTCATTGCTAGAAATTCATGGTCTTAAGTAGAAAGTAATCTTGAATGCTATTATCTTTGCTGACTTATATACACATGCAATGCCTCCCAAAAAGGTTCTTCTACAAGAATGGACTATGACGACTCCAGTAGTTTTCTATGAAGCTGCATTTGACTTGGCCTATATGTTTCCTTATATGGTGGCTGCTTCAATAACACACAATTTTATCAAAGAAACGGAATTTCATAAACAATAAATCATAGCAATTACCAAATTTTATTTTAATTTAATTTTTAGTATACCATTTTTGTTTTTATAATTTTCTATTTTTTTCTTTAAATGCTTATACATAAAAATGCTCTGTTTCACAAGTTTAAAATATTACTTTTTCTAATGTCTTAAAGTATTTAATCACCATTAACATTTTTGAACATTAGATCCATTTCTAGGGAACTTGAATAAATTTCTAGTGTTGAAAGCCTGATGTTGAATACCATTGTACTGGCTAGAATCTACATACTTAGAAAATCCCCTGAGACAATATTTGGTTATGACGTGTTAACAGTACTTCAAGTTTTGCCTTGAATGGCTTTTAATGATGAGCCTGACATGGCTCCATATTTTTTACTAGCAAATCTTACAATTCATTACATAAGTGAGCTTTTGGCTTTCCTTCTCAGAAAAAAACAAATAAAGTCTTTTTACTATTATAAGTTTTTTTGTTTTATTCTTAAATTTTTTTGGTTTATTAATATCAATGCTTTTAAAAAACGTTTTTTTATAAAAATAAGAAAATTTAAAGAGTTTTTTTTTATTAATCATTATCATCTCCATCAATATATTCAATATCTACTTGACCTAATCCTTGGGCTAGTCAATCAGGAAGCTTGGTGAGCCAGTTTATGTGAATATTTTTCATCTCCTTAGTTGGGTTGTCAAGGGATATAAGATCAAAACAATATTTCTTTTCAGCATTACTTAGATGATAGACAATCATATCTGTCTCTATGAATGATCTTTGGCTGGTCTTAGTATTTTTATCATAATCTGGTCTTAAGAAGACATAATTTCCAAGAGATAATCCCAGGATGTCATGCCTCCACTTGGTTCTGTCAACCATCTTTTTGGCTGCTTTATGGATGTTCACAAGAGCCTTAGCTCGTTTTTGAGCTGTTCTTGACTCAATCTCAGGGGGCTCATCATCACTTACAGAGACAATAGGCTCATTTTCTGTAATTTCTCCCAGGGTCATCTCAGGTTCACCTTCACAGATTGAATCATTAACTCCATATAATCCTTCAGGGGAGCTGTTATAGAGTTCTTTGATTTTTCTTTCTGGGATGCTTTTACAGATTCATTTGCCAAAAAACAACTCAAAGGAATTGTTTTTAGTAGTTTCATGTTTAAGTTGGTTATAGATGTAAGTCATTTCTTTGCAGATAAGCATCCATTTAAAGCCAAGACCACAGGATCTAAGAGTGACATTTATTTTATTCTTGAGTGTTTTGTTGAGCCTTTCAACCTGTCCTTTGATCCAAGGACAGCAAGCACAACCTCTAACATGTTTTATACTAATTTACTCCATAGGCTTGCAACTTGGGTGTTGAAAAATCCTTTCCATTGTCAGTATATAGAAAGATAGGAGCTCCACTATACTAAAAATTGTTTAAAAAGTAGAAAATAGTGTCTTTAAAATCATTTTTTTAAAGCAAAAGTGAAAGTATATTTGAAAAAGAGTTTCTATCACAAACATCCATTTGTACCCTTTATTATAGGTATGGTAATAACAAAAATCTACTAACCAGCAGGGTATCTCTTCCTAGGTCTTTCAGCTATAATATGAGTGATGGGAGGACAAGTTGCCATAGTAGCTTTCTATATGCAGTGCTCACTTAATTTGATCCTCTCAAATATTTGTTCTTTGGTTACCATAGATTTTTCTTCTTATAAGATCATATAGAGAATCTTGCCAGGAATTTCCTGCTCTATCATGTATATAATTAATAGACTAATTTCTATGCTCAACTTCTTCCACAGTAAAGAAACGTAAAGAAGTATTATCTAACCTTTTATAACTTAGAACTTTAGTTCTAGGGTCTACTGAAAACTTTTATCTCTTCTTTTAGAGGACTTTCTAAAAACTTTATTGGTGACTCTAACAGGGACAATTTTCTCTAGGGGAAAATCTAAAATTTCCTGGCGTTCCTTATAAGTTATTATAATAAAATTTTCCATTTTTATAGTTTAGATTGTTATACTTTAACAATTTCAATTTGTAGATATTTTATTTTAAATTTTGACAAAAAAAACTTTCTTTGTAATATTCTTAGATTTTTTTTATAATAAAAGCAATCTTATTGGCTGTGATTTAGCTGAAGGAATATCTGATGACTGTGCAACTCACAATCTAAAGAATAGTCATTCAAATACATGCCAACTCAAATGCCTCTGCAGAAAATATATGGCTCATGTAAATACTTTTTTTCTTAAAATACATCTAAAATTTAATCCATAAACTTGGAATGGATCCAAGACCAGCAAATTGTTAGATTTATAACCTGTCAGGAAAAAAACTTGTCATAATAGTTACAATAACTATTGAGATCATTCTGATCAAAGACTTAATCCCAATCCTATTTTATCAATGAATTATATAAAAGAAAAACTTGGCAAAGATGTAGCCAATTGCCTATTCCTGGAAAGAACCTAACTATTTAGGATACCTATCAACCAAATATCAAACAATTGCTAATTAAAAGCGCGCCCTTGGCAAGGAACACTAATGTGTTTGATTCTTGGCAAGAACTCTTGACAAGGACAATTATTGTCAAGACCCTGCCTTTATTTAGATTCTCAACAAGAACTCTCTCCTATCTACTTAGATGATTGTGCCTTGAATCTAGTTTAAATCTTATCAACAAACATTATTTTCCAGTCAAACCTAAAGGATGACGACCCAAGTACCTATGATGGCTTATTCTTATAAGTTTCCTTAACAAGATTACTTTTTAATCCCAAATTCTCAAGAATGGTTAGTATCAAGTTAATGATAAGATGCTTTGATAATTACTATACTATGGAACTACTAGTAATAAAGAACTTAAGACTTCAACTCATTACCTCACTAATCATTTCAAAGCCTAGATTTCCCTTTCCTTCAACAATATAAACCCCCTATTTTCCCCAAATTAAACATCATAAATTTTCTCTCAAACTGCCATCAGTTGCTCTAAATTATTAATTCTTACTAGAGTTAAATCTTAATCTAAGACTAAAATAAAGAATATAAGAAAAGATATAGCTATATTTAGCTAAACAAGCAAACTATCCACAGAAGAGAACCTTGTTACTAGTCTTCATACTAATGACCACCTCAATACCAAAGCCCATCAATTAAGCATCTTTGTGGAAGTTTCACAATGATCATAATCTATACATGACCTTATTGCCAACAAGACCCACCATCTTATTAATTTAATCATAAACATTATTTAGTTATTCATACATCTCCAATGTAAACTTGAGACTAAAGCCCATTGTCTTATGGAAGATACTGATCATTGTCTTATTTAGGTTGCTTAGTTTCTTCTTCAACCGTTCATTACAAATATTTGATCCTAAATAAGATGATCTTTCTGATGTTATTTTCCAATAATAGGATATTAGTTAAAAGTATCAAACTCCTCTTTGCCACCACAGTAACCATTATTAAAAATGACTACATCTCTAACTCTCTTGGGATATCTTGATAGATGATAATAGTATATAATATGAGATGCTAAAATTTCATTTAGTTCTTTTTATTAAGGATGTTGGTATCAATTGATGTTAAGCTGGAGCCAAGATTGTTGGTATTATCTTAATTGTCCTGGGACCTAAAAGCTCTTTTTTACTAATCAATAAAATATAAATGGCAGGTATCTTCCTTTTGGATAGTTTTTTTTTAGGCAGATTAAAAGATCTTCTCTTTTTAATTATAAAAAACATACCTCTTCTTTTGTTAAACTGAATTATTATAGCCTAAATTAAAGATTACCCCAAAAAGAAAAAATCTATCTTACTATAGCTCTACTTTGTTGGACTAAAATTTGTCTTGAATTTTTTTACATGAGAATTGTATTATCAACTATAATTGTTTTTATTATTGAAAGATTAGAAATCAAGAATATGTAAAAATTATTACATTAAAGGTTGTATAGCTGATCATCCAACTTATTATTAACTTAAGTTACTAATTTTTGGTGGTTAACTTATGTGTACTAAAGGTTTAACTCTTTTTAAATGCTTTTAATTTATAAAGATTTTAGATAATCTAATTTTAAAAATGATAATTTTATCTCTTGCATCTTAATTTGTGTCATTGTTGTTCTAATAAAGGATTAGAAATTTTTTTATGTCAATATTGTGCCTAGAATTTCCTGGTTTTCTTTTGGTTAATTAATTTTAAGTTGATCTGTTTCTTCACGTTTTCCATACTAAATTCAAGGCTAATATATCAAATTTTATTTGATGAAAACTGCTATAAATCACAAGTAAACAAGTTTTTGTTTATTTTTAATCAGACTTTTTACTAAAGAATTTTATAAAAAGGTTTTAAGCTGGGTTTCACAATTTTTTAGATTTATGATTATACTAAAATACAGTCTATTAATATCATGGCTCTGTTAAAGTTTTAGATCCTGTACCTGTTTGAAACTTCCACAGAAATGCTTGCTTAATGGGCTTGGTCTTGATGTGGTCACTAGTCTGAGGACTAGTACCAAAGGTTCTCTTCTGTGGATAGTTCCTGTTTCTAGCTAGTTCTAGCTGTAGTTTTTCTTATGTCAGTCTTTGATTAAGACTTAACTTTTATAGAATTCAGGGGTAGCTATTGATAATTGAAGAGAGAAGAGTTTATTTATTTGATGCTAATACTTGATATATTTTTTGATGATTATTTTGGGGAAAATAAGGGGTTTTTTATAGTTAAAGGGAAAAAGAATCTAGGCTTTGAAATATCTAGTGAGGTACTGTGTTGAAGACTTAAGTTCCCTAGTCTTAGTAGCACCATAACATAGTAATTATCAAAGCATCTTATCATTATCTTGATTTCAACCAGTCCTGAGTATCTGGGATTTAATTGTAATCTTGTTAAGGATGCTTATAGGAAGAAGCCATCATGGGTACTTGGGTTGTCATCTTTTAGGTTTGACTGGAATATTATTTGTTGATAAGAGTTAGCCTAGACTCAAGGTATAATTATCCTAGTAGATAGGAGGGAGTTCTTGTCAAGAATTCAAATAAAAGCTGGGAATTGGCAAGAATTGAGCTTATTTTGTGTTCTTGCTGAGAATCAAACGCATTGGTATTCCTTGCCAATAGCGTGCATGTAATTAGTAATTGTTTGAGATTTGGTTGATAATTATTAGGTTCTTGTCAAGAATAGATAATTGGCTACATCCTTGCCAGTTCTGTTGTCTATAAAAATTATTTAGTAAAATAGAATTAGATCTAAATAAATTTGATCAGAATGATCATTACTATTTTTTATCAATTAATATATAACTATGTATTATTTTAGCCCTGACTGATCATTATAGAAATCAATTATTGGCCTCCATTATATGGTTAGATCTATTGGATGGATCAACTAATTGTATTATTTGATACTTATTAGTTATTTAGAACAAAGGCTTAAGTTATTGCCTATGCCTAAGACATTATTATACTACTTATTATAATCACATAGGCTAATAATAATATTTAAAATTAGACACAAGTGTAGCTTGTGAATATTTCACACCTGTGAATAAAAAAACATCTTGAATTATACCACACCTCACTCTTCCTAACAGCTACAATCCTCCCCTATCAAACTTCACTTGTCTTATCTAATTTATCTTCTCTCCTTAAATTTCTCTTTTCTAAATACAATTTATTTGTAGTATACACATAATAAAATCCTAGAAAGAATATAAGGAAATTAATCCTCAACAATAATTTGCCTTATAACTAAAGTTCTTATATATCCATATATAATGTAAAGTCCTATATATAAACTATAGAGTTGATTTTTTTGTTAGTGTAGTTCTAATCCAAAGGTTAGGTGAGGGGAATATATATATGACATGAAACTATCTGTTAAGTCTAGAACATCTTCTAAAAAAATATTTAAGGGAAAAGATGATTAATTTTTCTTGTAAATGATTTAATTATTCACTTTTTAAAATTTTTCTACAAAATGTTGAAAATTATACAGAAAGTCCCATATGAAGTTTGAAATGGAACAGAAAGTTTAGCAAGTAAATATTGGGTAGATTTTTTCTGATATATTTTTAGTTGATTAGATATCAATATAAAAATTTATATGTTTATGATTCTTAAGTAACCATATGGCTATAAGAATGCTTTCAAATATAAATATGATTACACTGCTTTTACTTTCACTACTTTTGTTCTTGATTAACAATTGGATAATATGGTTACTATTAAGGTTATAAAAAGCATCTATATAAGCAATGAGCCGCATAAAAAACAACAGAGAACACTGAATCTTTTATTCTCCAAATCTACATCAAAAATTATGACATGTTAATTTAAGTTACTCTTTAAAAGTACAAGACTTTTTTGTGAATAAATAACTGAGAAAATTTCATTTTATTGAATTATCAAAAGGGTTAGGCCTTAAATAAATAGAAAAGTCCTGAGTTAATGAGATGATTTAGGATCATATAAGTAAAATTAGGGAATAACCTTATGGGAAAGTAGATCCTAAATGGTTTGAGTAATCAGTCAATTATATAAATTTAGTTGCTGGCTTTAATATTACAATCATTAATATGTAATAGTCAGTTAGAAAAGTTGTAATTTTTAGCTTGTAGGACTAGTAGCAAAGATTCTAAAAAATGTGTATTAGGCAATTAAATTTAAGATTTGGTCCAAAATATTGAGAAAGATATTTGCGGTATACTTAATTAAAAAATCTATTTAGATTGAAATGTAAAGTAGAGGTTTGAACAAAATTAAAGACTTTAAAAAGGGGAATTGCTAGATAAATTTCTCATCAAGTCTAGATAATTGCAAAAATGTGATTTTCCTAAAATGTCAAAAGACTTTAACATTTGAAATAAGTCTTATATTAAGTAGTTAACATAGTGATTTGTTATGATTTAGGCATAGATTAGGCTTTGTACTACCATAAGTTAGTGTGAGAAGATAAATAATAGGAGACTTAGTTTATAATATGAGGGTTTATACCAGGTGTTCTAGTTAAGAGAGCATAATTAGTTCTTTTTTAACTCATAAAAAAAATTACTAGTATGTATTTTTAATATGCTTTATAGCATTAAACTAGCTTTTATACATAGAAACCTAATCAAACCAAACCCCAGTATTATGTAAAATCTAAATGTAAAGTTTCAAATGAAGAATGTATATTTTAATTCACATAACTTTAAGGAAAGATTGGATGCAATTACATGGGAAAAGAAGAAGAGTAATTTAATCTAGAAATTTAGACTATAGGTTAGAAAAGTTGAACTTGATCTAGTTGTTATAGTAACCAATATGGAATGTGTAGGGGGTAGTGTTTGGTAGCAATTGGTGGGAAAAGACAATTTGTTGTTGTTGTCAAACAATTGACGTTTAGTTTGGTACTTTATCAACTAAATCTCTTTGGGAAGTAACCTGGGTCACATTGTAAATAGCTATGTAAATATCAAGCCTTAGTTTTTACTTGACTTCTAACAAGAAAAGCTA
>CAOJZF010000026.1:0-12346 GCA_948465475.1 Thalpophila matura
CACTAATTTTCTGATCCTCAATTGCACTAAGGTTCTAATATATACATCTTTTACCCTAGCTTTTAAGATTTTTGAATGATATACTATAAGTGGCATCTTAGAAATTTCTTACTTAGCCAGTTTTTTATAACCTCTTATAGCTTTTTACATGTTTATCTAGCATAATGTTTTAGTTAGACCTCGTTTTTATCAATTCTTGTTTTCTTATCTTTAATGCTTTCTAAAATTTTTATTGAGAAGTTTAGATTTTATTATAATTCCTTAGTTTCACAAGATTACTTTCATAAGTAGCCTTATGCAATCTCTATTGAGTTCTTGACTTAACTTGTGCACTTTGTATTTTAAAATCTAGACTCTTTGCTTTTATTTCAATAAAAACACAAACCATACTTGTGAATTAAATCATTCTAGATATCTCTTAGACTCAGATCAATTTTTTATCTATGTAATGATAACAAGCGTAGATGATACTTGCAGTTTTTATAACCGCTTTGTACCAGAGCTTAAGATCAATTTTTTGGTTATAGATCTTTAAAGTCTCAACTCATCTAAGATACTATTTTAAAAATATATAGAACTGAAGAAAGAAATAGTGACATACAACACATTTATTTTATCATAAAAGTGGTTTATAGTATAATCAATTTAAGATCATTAGATAAATGGTGTATCAGACTTGATCCAATGTCAATAATATAAATTGGTAAGTAATTGTATGATAAGTGAATAAAAAGTTTTTAAAAAGCTTTTGTTTAGTTTTTAATAGTTTTAGGTTTTTAAATTTTTTAGTAATTATATCTAATGCTTAGTTAATTAGGTGATAATGTATAAAAGAGTATACTAGCTTTAAATTCTGCCTTAGTATTAAAAGCTTTAAATATTAAACAGGTTATACAGATGCATACAATAGAAAAGTGGTCTCCAACTTTTTTTCTTTATGCCATTTTTTTGACTTTTTAAGTTTTTTGCCATTTTTCTGAATCTATGTCTGTTGCGCTAAATTAAGTAATAGCAAAACTACAGTATATCAAGTCAAAGGTTTATAAAAAGATTTTGAATATAAATATGCTACAAAGCTAAGTTAAAAATAAACATTTTAAACTGACTCATCATCATATCAAGCTAGTGCCTTAAAATTTTAGTGATAGAAAGATAATTTGTTACTCATGGGAAGATATATATGTATACCCAAAAAAACTTTTCTGCCAAGTTTTGGCAAAAAAGCCTAATTTGAAAACATTGCAATAGAGACATAGTAAAATAACACTAATTTTCATATTCTTAAAAAGTAAATTCATTATTCATTTTTCATATAAAACCTCTTAAATTATAAAATTTTTAGCATATTTCAAGAATTTCCAAAATATTTATTTTATATTTCTATATCATAAAGAAAGAGAATAATTTATCTTACACTTGGTTTCTAGATCATATACTTTAGATAAAAAAACTATCAATTTAAGAATGATAGGCAGTGTTTCAATTCTAAATTCATACGGGACCCTGTCCTAAATCAAAACTGCCAAACTCAAAACTGCCTAACTCAAATATAGCGAAATCAAAATTGCCAAACTCATAAATTGTAATTACAACATAAATCAAAACTGCCCAACTAAAAATGAGCTTATAATAGATGATTCAACCCATACTAACATAAGAAATATTAGTGATTTTCACTTAGTGAGCATAATAAACCCTAAGTGATTTTTTGTCACCAAGCTAATACAATCTCCTTATAAATTATCAAGCAAAAAAAACCAACTTCTCATATGACTAACTTATACCAAAACATATCTAAAACTTTACTATTAATATTAAAAAAATTTCATTTCTTTTAAATAAAAAGTTATTTTTTTATTTCTATCAATAAATTTCACTATCATAATTCAATATTCTATTATTATTCTTTAATTATTTTTTATAAGTATAAGTATATTTATTTTGGGGCTTAAAAGAAGGGGGGTTCAAAATGTAATAACTTATAATAGAGCGGTTGCTATCCTTCCCAAGTGTTTCAATATATCCTTCTTTGGTACTTTCTTCTGCAAAGCTATTTTCTTAATTCTCTCATACTTCTCCCTAGTAGCCTTATTAAACTCACTCATTTCAATAAACAAGCTTTGCTCATATAGCAACTTATTAACAAGGGCCTGCTCCAGTTGGAGGTTCTCAAACAGCTGTTCAAAGGTGGGGTTCTTCATATTGATAGCACAGTTTATGTGCATGTGCCAGTTTTCAAGGCTAGAAGTAGTTCTCAGGCCATTGGTGACAAAGTACTCATACTAGTTTCAAGGTATTTTCTCTTTTTCCCTGGTACCATGCCTGTCCAAGGACAGGGAGCTAGTCCACTGCTTCCTGAAATAAGTGACAAAGGGGCAGAAGATCTTCTCATGATTCTTCATATACCCATTATAAAGGAAGGCCTAAAGAGTTGTGTTCACCTTACTCCGTTTTATCAAAGAAAGAGCTTGAAAAGATTTAAGTGCCTTCTTGGTCTTGTTGGTGGTGTCTGTCTTCTTCATTTTTTTAACTTGGGTAACTTTAACAACCTTCTTTCTAGGCAATGAGTGAAATGAAAGAAGCACCCATGGGGGACACCTCCAAAGGCAGAAACAAAAGCCTTGGCCTGGGCTACAACAAAGTCAACTAGGAGGTCCTAATAGTGAGGATAAGCGGAAGAGGGGGTTCCAAGACTATTTTTCAAATATATATGATTATCTGCCTGTCTTTTATTTGCAGGGAAGTCCCTATAGAGCTCAGTGAGCTCCCCATTCAACTCCATTTTAAACCTAGTAAGAGCATACTCATAGCAAGATTAAGTCTGCCCAGTCATTAAAAAGTAGACCATAGGAAGCGTCCTCTCCCCAAACTGAGCGTGGATTGACCAGAGCTACCTGAAGATCTTGGGGGAGCTTTTAAAGGTAGCATTGGCTAACCACTGGTCAGCCTCAAGGAGTCTTCTCAGGTTTTTCTTAGTGGAGAAGCAGATGACCCTGTTATTGCCATTGGGACAAGAGTCAAAGGGAAAGAATTTTTCACCCAATATGGACTTTTGGAGAGGAGGGGGTAACCACTAAAGTTTTTAGGCTAGCAGGCTTGGCACCCTTGTCTTGAGACTTCCTCCCTATAGAAGAAAAGTAGTCCCTGAGTTCTTGATAGCTACTAATGGAGTTCTGAACCAACGGTTTCAGGTGAGCCATTTTCCCCATAACAGTTTTTTTAGTGAAACTCCTGTTATTGGTGACCAGGAACTTCCTCAGGTACCAGAGGAACATCCTCTTATGGATATAGTTAGGCTCATTGCAAGTATGAGTGAACTGGGTCTTATTCTTCTTTCCCAAGTTCCTATCCGCATTAGTTTCCTTGAAGGTGTCATACCTGACAGTAGTCAAGGTCATCTTTCAACCGCAACCCTCACACTTAAAATGATGAAACAGGGTGTTGCTTCCTTCATCAACACACTTAAAGACATACTCATTGAGACAGAAGCCAGCTCCTCCCTTCATTGACATAATTTGGAAGTTAGGCGGCCACCTGGGAGGGGGGTTGAAACTGAAACCCTCCATTTTACAGATCTTGTTGGCAGTGATAAGATTAAAGGGCTTGAAGTCCCTGTCAGCCATCTTGGACCTCTTGATCCTCCTAGGTTGGGTGAGGACAATCTCATCCTCTGAATTGGAATGATACTCTTTGTTTCCATTAGAGACCTCATCTTTATCATCTCTTCATTGTTTGAGTCTTTCTCATTGTCAAACCATTATCCTTCTGCCTCAATGCCAGATTTTGGTTCAACTAGGGTGACATTCTCCATGTCCGCCTCCTTCTCCAACCTGAGCCTTTTAAACTCTTCCCTCTGCCTTATGGCTTCATTAAGTCCAGGTTCATCTTTACTAAGTCCTTAATCTTCTTCTTAATCATCTTTTTCTTCATAAACTTTGTCTTCTTCTTCCTCCCCTTCCGTAGAATTGTCATAATCTTCATCTTTTGCTTGCAATAAATTACGTTTTACTCTTCTTGCTTCTTTTTCTTCTCTTAACAGCATTACTCTAGTAGTTTTTTCAATATTCTTTTTACTTGAGCTAGGAACCATATCTTCTTCTTCCTCTGTTGAGACTCAAATCTCATCATGTTCTTTTCTTAAAAATTTAAACATAGCTTGCTCCTCCTCCCGTCTTAACATAGCCATAGTGGCCTCCTCATGAGCTTTGTCTATAAGGACCCTTTCCTCTTCATTTTTTTCAATCTCAATGGCCTTCTTCACTTCCTCAATAGTTTCCATGCCCATCTCTTCCTGTGGGAACTCAGCTGCCAGATTGTCCATTGTGTCTGGGAAATCAGGGTCCTTAAGTGGAAGTGAGGTGGGCAAGAGGCAGTTGAGGAGATATCTGGGTAGCTTAACTCTACACTGGGTCCTTCATACTGAGAGAGGAAGTCAATCCCAAAGTTAGGGACTTTAGGAGGGGATGGTGGTGGTGATATAGATGTACCAATGAGTGAAGAGTTGTCACAGGATCCTGTTCCAGTTCTAGAACGTTTATGGGGTGGTTCAGATGATTCAAGGATGGGCATAGGGGTAGACTCAGTGCTAGGGTTGGGGATAGGGTCAGGGATGGTTTTTGTTTCTGTGCTTATAGGGGAGTGTATACCAAGCAATAACTCCTGTGACAACGTTAGGTGTTGTGAGGAAGTTTGGGGGTTGGCAGGGAGTTTTGGAAGGCTGCCTTTGCTATCTTGGCTTAAAACTTTGGGGGGGGATGCAACTAGGGGCTTAGTAGAATTCTCATTTTGAGGAATACTAGAAATGATCTCCTCCAGTATATCAGGAGTGATGGCCTTAGAGTTGTTTATTCTGGGTTTTGTTTTCTCAAATTGTGTTCCATCTTTTTAAACTTAAGTATATGTTAAAAAAATAATATGAAACGGAAAAATTAAAAAATTTATAACTAAAATATATAATATTTTTTTTTAAATATGAGGTTTAAAATATAATTTGGTTGATTGAATTTAGTATTATTGGATGATTTAGTATGATACCTTTGGGTTTCAAATTTATAAATAGAATCTAATATGTTTGAATATTATCAAGTAATAAACTAGGAGATAAGGAACTTAGCATCAGTTCTTGCTTAATTTTAGTATAAAAGGTGGATTATACTATGTAATATAAAGATTTTAGGCTAGGATCATAATGATGTAATTAGAGCTTATCTTATTATCTAAGTTGAGATAGTTGAAGTTTTTGAGTTAGGCAGTTTTGAGTTAAGCAGATTATTTTTTGCCTCATAGTAATTGCATAGTAGAATCAAGCTTAAATTTTTGATTATTTTACATAGTAAGTTTCATTGCAGATATACTTTATCAAAATCATAACTTGTTTTTAAACAAATTATCTATTTTTTCTTAATTGTTAATATGCTAAAAATGGGTAAATCAATTTATCAGATACTTAGTTTTTTAATATCTTCTTATTTTTTATAATAATATTGATTTTAACATGTCAGTAGTGATTTTCATAGTAAATCATCTCATTTTTAATCAATTTCAATCTTAATATTAATTAGTTTGAGTTAGGCATTTTTAAGTTGGGCAGTTTTGAGTTAGGCAGTATTTGGCCTGCTTCAATGATTTTTGCTATGTTATTTACAGTGTAGTTAAGGAAAAATTATTGATTATTGGGATTAAGATCATTTTTGAGCTTGGCAGTTTTGACTTTGCTATTAAGTTGTCACATAGTCAAAATGAATTAAATTTAATAATTTCCTAATTTTTTGGGGGTCAAAGGACGGACCAAAAAACCTGACAAACTCAAAACTTTTTTGAGTTAGGCAGTTTTGAGTTTGCAGTTTTGATTTGGGACAGGGTCCCATTCATACAATTAGGTTTTTCTTTTCTTAAAATTATTTTTTTGATATGATAAGATTTAGATTAAGCAGAAAATGTCTTAAAATTGGTTTTAATATATTTTTTGTAGCACATTAGATATCAATATATTTCTTATTTGGATTGCCCCCTTTTTGGACTTAGGCACATATGATATTATCATCAAGAAAAAAATTAGTTAAATAGGACAAAACCAGAATTTATTTTATCATTTTGCCATCATACTTGAACCTAGACTCTGCCCTAAATTAAAAAAATTGATAAAAATAAATCACTTGGCACAGAGTACCCAACAATAGCTATCACTATATTTTTATTCCTCACTAATTAAGATGTTGGGGAAGTTTGCTTTAGACAACCCCTATATAATTAAATAAATACAATATTATTTTTGAAAATTGCCATGATTATAATATCAATAATATCCAAAAAAACACCCTTGTTAATATTTGTTGCTCTTAAATGAGCTAATTAGAGAAAAGTTAGATTCATATTCATCTAAATCATGGACTGGGTGGTATAAGAGTAGCATTAAAATGTGGGGTGCTTTGGGAAGGTAGTTGTTAATTCTATAATGATTTAAGTTAACAGCAGACATTTTGTAATCTTTAGTCTCCTTATATAATTAAGGTTCATAGGGAATTTAATACTAGTATCAAAAGTAAAGTGTTCCTAGAATATTCTAAATTCAAAATATCAAAAGATATTATATATAGAAAACAATGTTATAGGTATTTTTTTAGTTTCTTTATTATATAAAGAAATTGTTGTAATTTGGGTATACTGGCTCTAAACCACTAACAGTTAGTATGAGGACTAAGAGGTAACACTTACTTTCACTGCAATGGAGTTTCACTGGAGGTGCAGTTGAGGTGGTTATTTGCAAGGAGTCTTTTAAACTTTTAGAATAAAGTTAGATGGGGTACTTTGTATTTCAGTGCTTGCGTCTAGTTCTTAGTGTAAGCAACATTGATACAACTTAGTTTTAATTTTAAGTTATTAGATAAGTGCAAAAAACAACTAGGATTAAGAATAGAAGAATAATTGATGCTTATTTAATAAAAAGAAGAGAAGTTATGTATAGGGGGAAAAAGAGGGGAATGGTTTTGGGACATATTGGAACTGGCTTCTGACAGACGTTGATGGTATCCAGTTCTTCTAACTATGATGTAATGCATTTATTGGGGAGAAGTAAGCGTCTGTTACTTATAGGTGACTTGAGAAGCAGAAGAGAGTTGCCACTAGGAGGTTAGCCCTTTCAGCCAATAGTAAAAAAAATCAATGATCAGTTTTGGCAGGGTCAATCAGAATTAATTCAACCTCAGATGCTACTAGTAGTAATAGCCACAGCCCAATAATAATTATTTAAAATATAATAAATATAAGCATAGTCAATCAGAAACAAATGAAGATCAAACACTGCTTATATTAGATAGGAATGGCCCAATAATGATTATACTAATATTCATACTGGCAGGGTCATTTGGAAATGGGTGAGGATTGAACACCGCTGATAATAAATAGGAACAGCCCAATAATAATGATTAAACTGATATTTGTACTGGCAGGGTCAATTATAAACAGATGAGGATCAAAAAACGCTGATAGTAAATAGGAACGGCCCAATAATAATGATTATACTAATATTCATACTGGCAGGGTCAATTAGAACAGATGAGGATCAAATGCCGCTGATAGTAATTAGAGATTAGACGGGATCAAAAAATCCTTAGTTAACACTCAATTTGTATGCATTTGATAGAATTAAACTGTTGGGTGGCTAATTATTATGATGCATTTAGTATTGTATTATAAATAGAGTGAGAATCACAACAGGAATCTTTAATTAACTATAAACATATAAAGCTCAAGTAAAAAACCATAACTTATAAGCAAGTATATTTTTGTTTTTTTAATATCTTGTTGAAAACTTTACCAACCATCACTGCTATGTGCTTATCAGCACAAGCAGCAGCACCTCCCTCAAGGTTTGTAACTAACTCAGCATTCCCACTTAGGAATTCTTGACAAAATCAAGGTCCTTGAGAGACATCCTTAAGATGTATCTTTGGAGCAAGGCCTGATCCAAGGTAGATCCAAGTTGCAATGCTATAAGACAATTCTCCAAGCCATCAAGGAAACTAGTATAAAAACATTGGTCTTAGGATTAGGGTCTTGAATGTTGTTATGAAAAAGAATCATCACATTTTATTGAGTTTAGATATCAAAATAATAGTAGCAGAAAACTTTCAAAGAATGATTATTCTCTTTTTGAAAGATATCTTTATTGAAGAGAGATAATTCCAGACTATGCATTAGCTAGAAATTGGGAATTTCTTTTCAGAAGTGTCAAGGGGCACTCTATTTAGACTTTTGATAAGGTTCATATCTGCTTATTATCTTATCTTAGCAGCTGTCCAGCTGTCAGAATCCTGACCACCCTATTCCTGTCCTTTAGGAGGGCATTTTTTATTATCTAGTTACTTTCTAGTATTTGCCCATATTCACTAGCTATCTCAGATCCAATATTTGCTCATAAAATCTGTAGTAATACATTATAGAATTCAAGTAGTCTTATTTTGGACCTCTGTTTAAGGTTGGAATCCTTTCATAATTTCCACTCACTTATTATAAAACAAATTTAGATGCATTAATTTTTCTTAATATATACTAAGTAGATCTAGTATAGTTCAATTAAGTGACAAAGATCATTCTGTCTCTAATCACTAGTATCAGTGGTTGATCTATTTACTATTCTTCTAAACCTCACCACTATGATAGTTTGATTAAATAATCAAGATTGTTCCGTCTCTAATTACTAGTAGCAGCAATTTAAATCCTTTCTATTCTGCCTGACCCCACCAATATCATAGTTCAATTAAATAATCAAGATTTGCCTGTCTCTAATGCTGTGGCCAGTCCGCAAAATATGTAAATGAGGTCATCTACTTTCCTCTCTTAATATAAAATAAATTGGTTGTGTGGTATCACTAGAATTGAAACAGAAATATTATTTAAGTTTAAATTTTTTAGTATTTAGATTACCTACATAAAGAATTTCTTTTTGTCAATACTAATCTGTTTGTTTGAAAATTGTACTCTAGAAAAAAAGCTTTCCAAAACAATCTTAATTTATAAGATTATTAAATTTAAATTTACTTGCAATAAGACCTGCTCTTATAAATTGGAATAAGGCTCTTATTTTCAGGGCTATAACATTAGATGCCAAAAGTACGCATAATGATCAGGCTAAAATTATATGAAAATCAGTAAGTTTTATATAAAAATTTATGCAGAAACTTCAATTCTAGTTGAGGATAGTAATTTACATGTTTTATTATATTTTCTTATAGTAGTTATCTGGATAGCGCAATGATAATACTTTGATAATAGTTGTTACCACCATGATAAGCTGTTATCATATTAGGCAGTGGAACCCTCTCTGGATTTCTTTGCGGATCCCACAATTAAATTTACATATTTTGTCTTTTGAAATTACGTGTCATTGTTTGATGGCAACTTTTTATAAATTCTATTTAACTCAATGAATCCACTTAAACTTTTTGACCCCAAGTTTTTTTCTTTTTTTTACAACGATTACAAGTCAAGTTTTTTTGTAAATAAAAAGCTTTTATGTTTTGCTTTTTCAACAAATCCAATTTCATGGCTATTTTTAAGAGGTCAAAAATTATGTTTGGAACCAAAGGCAGGGATTGAGCCCCAGCCTTGGCAGGCCTGTTCCAGCTTGCACTTTTACCAATATACCACCAAGGCTAAAAGAAAAAAAGTATCTACAAAAACTACAGTATAATTAAGTAACTTGATTTAAACTTGTTATCTGCAACAAAAGGATTTTTTTTGGAGCCACATAATCAGAAAGTTCTTTACTAAAAAATTAAAGTTTAACCAAAAAAAGTTATGTTGTAAAACAATATTATTATCATTCTTTTTGTTCTTAACATTAAAATAGAAATTTGAGATCCTGGCAAGTTGGAACAAGCTATATAGACGTTGGGGCATGAAGGCATCCAAGTAACCAATCAGTGGGAGGTTTATCTTCCAGTCAACTTTTAGGATTTGTTTGGGCGCCAAACAAAACCATAAATGCCATCCAATACAAGCGCATTGACCAGGATATTCTCTTTGCTTTTTTTTATCTAGTATTATTGGGTTGTAGACCTTAAGACCATCAATTATCATATGAGAGTTGGTTAGCACATCACTTTTGATCTGCTAAGATGGATAGGCGCCCATATTAAACAGGATAGTTTGGCCCATACTCACTAAATAATAGACTCAAACATTCCAATTAACCACAGGAATATATGGGAAACCCTGAATTGTTCCCTAAATCTTCTTGGAAAGCCATAAGACGCTTTACTTTAAAATGGTATGTATAGTTTAACATGACCATCAGTCAACCAACTTGCAGCTAAATCTGGGATCAATGCCCTTGCATGAGGGATTAGAGACACATAATTTTTATGGAGAAAGACATGTTAATTGAAGGTTTCATTGATAAAGCTTAAGGCTGTGACCATGACTTACAGGTAACACATTGTCTGTAACATATTTCAAGAAGTGCTTATGTTGTAAGAATTTAGATGTATTTCAAACCATTTTAATAAAGTATATCAAATTTCCAGGTTCCTTTGTGACCAACTTAATTAAATCCTTCTTGAAATTAGTATATGCAGCATCTTGCTAGTCTAATTTTGTCTCAATTTTAGTTATGCACCATTCCACAAAAGACATATCTTGGCATCTATTCACTGAAGTCTTCCAAATCTCTATCTGGTCTATAATTAGATTAGCTGATTCTGTAATGCAGCCCTTTGACCCCATAAAAGATAACCTTTTCTACAAACTGATAATCTATCTTATCAGCATCCACAATTTTACCCCCACTTTTTCCATCTAGTAAAATAAATAAACTTATACTTGATTAAAATCTTAATTTCAACAAACAATCTTTTAATTATAATGGAATAATTGAATGGATTACTTGAGGCCTGTGTACATTTGTCATTAAAGCTTATTGTGTTAGCTTTGAATACTGTCAATTCAGGATCTTCTAAGCATTTTTAGGCTCAGCAACAGAATATTCACTATCTTTAGACAAGGTAAAGTAAGAAGACCTGAGAATGACATTATTGATACTCTGATTGGAAAAACAAACTCTCTTGGAAGGAGGAGCAATTACAGTATCATCTCATTCTGTTCTTCTTTTTAGCTTTCCTTTTTTTTTTTGGAGTAAGTAATTTTCCTGAACTGGGAACTAGCTTTTCTGTAACCTTCTCTCCCTCTTGAGTTCCTTGAGAATTCTTTGTATCTTATTTATCTTCTACCAGTATTTCATCCCCTTCTCTTTCTTCTTCTTCTTCAAGTTTTTCAAATACTTCACCAAAGCTGCTTTTATCCTCTATCATTAGGATCTTTTTACCCTTTTCTTTTATGATTATAAACCCTTTACCTAACTTATTAACAAAGGCCCTCCAAGGAGCAGCTAGAAGCTGCTTGTGGTCTTCAGACAACTTATCATATTGTTTATAGAGGGTTCTTACCTCCGCCGTTGACTTGGTCTTGGCAAGTCTAATTTTTTCTTTTTATCTTATCTATGGCTTTAACCATACCAGTCAAAGCAGCCTGGTACTTGCAACATGCTTGTTCCATTTGGTAAACATTTTTGTAATATGTTCTTAAACTTTTTTGGATGATTTGAAAAAAATCACACAACAAGCCTGAGGTTTCCAGTTAATGGATGAAGTCTGAGTTTATCACTACTTATAACCATTTAAAAAGCCTTTAAAATTAATATCAAATTGGGTTCAATATGATAGAAATTAAGATTTATCTTTTAAGATAAAACAAATCTTTAAATTTTGAGCAGGTTTATATGTCAGCACTCTGTTGTGATTGTTGCTGAACCACTGACATATAAACCTGCTCAAGATTTAGAGATTTGGTTTATCTTAAAAATAATTCAATTTTATCAAATTGACCCAATTGAAAATTGATTTTGAAGGAGTTTTGACTAATTATAAATAATAATCACTTGCATTTCACCCAATTATCAAACCATTAATGCAAAAAATTTATTTGGGATATAATTGATTGATTTTATTAGACCTGATAAACAACCATAAACTATGGCCTAATCAGTGAAAAGCAACAAATTGTTGCAGATATCAGCACAATTTTGTAGCAGACAAGTGTGCAAATCTGGCAAACTTTCCTGCTACAAAATTGTGCCTGCTTCTATGTAACAATTTGTTGCTTTTTTACAAAGTACATATATAAGATGTAATCTCTTATTAAAATTAATCTTGTAATTTAATTTTATGACTATCAGTATAAGTATACACAAAAATAATCAATTTTGAATAAATCATTTTTAATTTAGATATACCATCTTACAACACTTATAAGAGTTTAAGGTGGACTGTTCCAAAAAAGCTGATAAAAT